>OZ038507.1:48250508-48468008 GCA_964036315.1 Acanthosepion esculentum
ATCCTCAACACTGCTCCGTCCTTTAAACAATTTAGCCCACTTGTAGACATTTTTTTGGCTGAAACATGTAGCACCATACACAGTTGACATTCTCCTATGAATTTCAACTGGTTTGCACCTTTCAGCAACCAAAAACTTGATAACTGACCACTGTTCAATCCTGGAGGATGCTTCTTGGTCAGCCATCTTTGTTAATCACCAAAACTCTCAAAGTTTTTTTTTAATCCGCAAAAGAAATTAAATCCATGTGAAAAAGAAGTAAAACAAAAAAAATTAAAAAGAGTAAGCTTCTATCTGTATTAGAAGTCCTTATACCGAAAAATTCACCTTATTAATTGAATGACCCTCATATAAATAAAAAGATAAGTAAAACCTATTCTTAGCTGACACCACATATCATCCTCTGAGGGACTTTATCAAAGCAAATGTCCCTCAGAGGATGAAATACATCAGCTAAGAATAGTTTTTCCGCTTGTCTTTTTATTAATTTTGTACTTTTACAGATACACTCTATCAGGAAATAATTTACACACACACACACACACACACACACACATACACACACACACACACACAAATATATACATTTTAATTAAAGTAAACAAAATTCAGGCTAAAATGTTTTTCTCAATTTACCCCTTTATGATAATTATATATTTTTTTTCTCCTTGCTCTTCATTTCCTTTTACCTTTTCTTTCTCCTTGCTCTTTTTTTAATATGTCCATTTTTTTACTGCAATAATCAAAGTTTCTACCCCCCAGGAAAATATTTATATAATAAATATACAGGACAGTGGATAAGTATTTATTGAGTGTTTTACTGGTTGGAAAATAATGAGTCTGATACCTGCAGCTAGATTTCAATATATCATGCAATCGAAATATATAAATCACTTTCTAAAGAAATAATGGATTTTCATTTATTAATCTGACATATTTTTATCATTTTAAACGTTACTTTTAGTGGATACCTGTTGCTTTCTAATGACGGTTTCTCCTGGAAAGGAGGCTGCAGGTTCAAATCCTGCTGGTGGTCACATTTTTCTTTAACAAGACTACTTGAATATCCAGACAGGTAGATGAAATAAAATACTGTTTAAAATAAATGGAGCATCAACTCAAATATGAGTATCCACTAAAAATAACATTTAAAGTAATAAAAAGAAAATTACTTTGTATATAAACAATAATGATGAATCAATAACTATATATAATATAGTAATATTTTAAGTAGTTATGAGGTACAAAGAAAATGATTTAAATGGAAATAAAGTAGGGCTGCAATATGCTAAATGCAATTAGCACAGAAGAAATTCCAGTCCTGGGTATGACAATAAACTACATCTAGTAGCAAGACCTCTGATTGGGATATTGGAGGTTTTGAGGAGCATTGGACCACCTCTTAATTGCTGTTGTTTCCTGATCCAACCTGATGGTAGCACCTGTTAGGGTCCCAGCTATGAGCAAATAGTGATCCCCCCCCCCAAAACAAAACACTATGAAAGTATAAAAATACATTTTATATTAAAAATACCAACAATACATTTTTATATAAAAACTTTAGCAGCAGTACTTTATTATATAAAAATATTACCAACAATACCTATTTATAGTAAAATTACCAATAATACATTTTATAGCGGAATTACCAACAATTCATTTTATAGCAAAATGACCAACAATACATTTTATCTGTAGTTGAAGGCATACAATTGCATTCAAAATATATTTAGTTGAAGCCATAAAATTGTGTTAAAAATATTTAGATTTCAGTATTAAATAACCCATAGAGGTGTTGATATGCCGCTAAACAAAATCAACCAATCAACAGAAGAAATTCAGTGCATTAAAGTTTCATTGCAATTTAGTTACACCCATAAATTATATTTTTAGGGATTTTAAACTTGAGAATATTTGAACAAATGAACTCCCATCCTTCAACTAAATGTTAAAAATTTGTTATTAATATTATTTACAGTTGAACTACAACATTCTGTCCATTGTATCCTCCAACCTTCTCCACAGGAAATAGCCTACATGATTAAAGTGTTAATTTGTGAATTTGGTTACATAGTAATTGTGAATTCAAACCTTGAGCTGGATAGTAAAAATTCAAACTCAATGGAAATGAGATCAGCAATAATTGAGCAGTTCTAAAAAAAGAACAAGAAATCCCAAGACATAAACAGAGAAATGAGAACAATCTACCCTTGTTCAGTTTAAAATTTTCTGAAGGTTACCTGGATCAATAAACACCTGAAGAAGGGTACAATGGCTATAATGTGATGATAATAACATCAAAGTTGAGGACATTACTTTGATAGTAAAGGATAAATCTTTCTCCAAGTTATTCAGACAGAAGTTAAAAACTTGGTAACTAATATTGCAGAACACTGTCATTTTCACATATATTTTGGCATTCTGTGTATAACTATAAACTATATCCAGCAGTAAAGCCTCTGATCAGGAGATTTTGAGGAGTGTGGAATAACCTCTTCATTGTTGTTCCCAGGTTCACCCTGACTTGGAGTGGTAGCACCTGTTAGGGTCCCAGCTATGGGCAAAGAGTTAACCCTCAAACTTAGGTTAAAACACTATGTATGTATAAACATTTTTATAGTAAAAAAAAGACAGCAATACATTTTGTAGTAAAAAAATAACAAGCAATATATTTTTGTAAAAAAAAAAAACTACCAACAATGCAGTTTTTGAAATAAAAATAATTACCAGCAATACATTTTTATAAAAGAAATTACTCCCAAGAAAGATAAATTTTGGCATTAAATGACCCACAAGGAGTTGATATGCTGCTAAACAAACATACATACATATATATATTTGGTGCTTGTGTAGTATGCTGCCTAGTACATTATTTCTCATGCAGTGAGCACTGTATCTCTTAAAATTAAAATTTAGTACAAAATAAAACTTTATTAAACAGTTATGCTTACTTCTTTAAAATTTTAAAATCAGTAAAAGGCATTTAAAATATTAAGTCTTGTAAACAATTTGTACATAAGTCAATAAGCAAATCATCTTCATGTTTTTCATAGCATTTCCCTGCAGAAATAGTCAAGTTAAGATTGTTGCATTTCAGCCTTGTGCTCTTTCAGAAATGTATGCATATTTTTCACTAGAAATGACAGTGTGTTAATATTATTTGAAAAGCATCATATTATTTATAGGGTCTTATATTTTTTCCACTTCAATCAGTCTGAATGCTTTACTTGGGACCAATGGCTTACAAGATTCATGACTTAAATACCGAAGTAGACCACATACTACAATAGTAACATGTATTTAATAGGATTTCACTTACCTGTATATCAAATAAAAAAATTCTGTTTAAAGTAATTTTTTTTTTCTGTAAAAGAGATGTCACTGAAATATGAAATCTAATAAAAAACAATTTTTTTTTATTCCTTAATGTGTACATTGTACCAGTTCGTAGTTGATTTTTAGTTGAGACGTTTGAACAATAATGGTAGATATCCTGTCAGGCAAGAACCAATGTGAGAGGAAGTTGAAAGCAATTTTTTTTTTTTATTCTTTCCCACACTATTTGGGAACCTCAGATACAAATTGGAAGAGCAATGAGAAAGTGTCTTCTCTTCTGGTTTGGTATTTATTTTATAGATAAAGCCTCATTAGTGGCTGTGAAGTTGCTCACATGATTATTGTAGTCTTTGGTACTTAAATATTTGATGGACATAAAATGGGAGAATAGATTTGTTCTTAATTTCATATTGAATAGATCCCTCTCTTTATACCCTGTACATATATGCATATGTGTGGGTGCATATATATATATATATTATGTATGTATTTGGGCAGCATTTTTCATATGCACACACACACATATATATATATATATATATATATATATATATGAATAAAGACAAAAGGAAAACTGATCTTACCCAATGCATTTCCTTCTCTGAGGGACTTTAACAAAGTAAATGTAAGGATATTGTGACAAGTATTTATATACAAGAGCAAAACTGTTATTGGTCTTCCAAAATTCTTTGCTATAGGAGTACTCATAGATATTCATCAGATTAGTAGAAAAATCAAGCAAGTTCATGGACATGAAGTGATACAGTTCAATGCCTAATAAATGAAAGTGTGTGGGAGATTTTATTTTTTAAACATATAACAAATATATAACACATAAATCTTTTATATCACTCTTTATAATACATAATTTTTTAAAACATATAAAAAACATATAACATAAACCAAACCAAAACAAGTTCAACACTAATTTATATATATATATATATATATATATATATATATATATGTATATATATATATGTAATCTCCAACTGGCATAACCAGATTATAACCTTTTGGGGAATCTCAGTTAATGAAATTATGACCCCACCCCACCCAAATGCACCCCCCCTCTTGAATGTTTTTACTTGTGTTATATTTCAGTGACATTTACATAGCTTGAAGTAAACTGATTTCAAATTCTTTAAATAAACTAGAATAGCTACCTTTTGTTTGTCAATAAAGTATTCTTTTAGGAAGACCAATACTTCTCTAATGATTGCAAACCAACTTAGCACATATTTCAAGAATAATCTGATTAGAGAACAAGAAAGGATTATTATAAAAATAAACAGACATAATATGTCTATATTGTTCAATGAAACATGTTTGAATGAAGATATGTTGCTTAAATGTGTGTGTATATGAATATATATTACATATATATTATATATGTATATATATATATTATATATGTATATATATATTATATATGTATATATATTATATATGTATATATATTATATATGTATATATATTACATATGTATATATATTGTATATGTATATATCTTACATATATATTACATATATATATATATATATATTACATATATATATATATATATATTACATATATATTATATATATATATTACATGTGTATATATATATATATATATGTGTGTGTATATATATATATATATATATATATATATATATATATATATATATATATATATATATATATATATATATATATACATGTATATATGTATATATTTAAAGACATTTTTATGTTTAACATTCTTTTTATAGATACAAGTATTTAAGTAAATGCTCTGTTTTTTAATAAACAGTATTAAATAACATTTACCGGCCTGAATGCCTGAGAAATTTTCATAGAAAATATTCGTCCTCCGACAGGATTCGAACCTGTATCCTATACAGAACCATCATATAGCCTGATGTGCCTTTTTAACCGATTCGAGGTTGATTGTATTTTATTATTAAATATTGTTTGCGAGAGTGATTCTTGCCATATAATTAACTTCATTATTTGTTTTTTGTATGAATGATTTACGTTATATATACATACATATATGTATATATATATACATACATACATGTATGTATATATATACATACATATATGTATATATACATACATACATACATACATGTATATATACATACATACATACATGTATATGTACATATATATATATATATATATACATACATACATGTCTATATACATACATACATACATATATAGAGATATAGATATATATATTAAAAAATAAAGATCTATATATATATATGTTTATATTTATACGTTTATTTTTTATAGATACTCATATTCAAGAAGAAGCTCTGTTTTTTAATTAAACAGCATTTATTATCCAACTACATCTAAAGCCTAAATATTTGAGAAATCATGTCAGAAAAATATGCATCCTATAGGGAACTATCGTTGGATTTGATGTGCCTAACTGCACCACCCTATAGGACTTCTTTGTTTACGTTAGGATATGATACAGAGCAGATTTCAGGAATTGGCAGGCAGTCTGTAGTAAAAAGTCACTATTTGTGTTTTGCTTGACTGGAAGTCCTAAAATAAGTTCAAAATAAATTTAAAATAACGATAAGTCCAATTTAATCCATTTCTTATATATATATATATATATATATATATATATATATATATATATAATGTACAATGTGTAAATTCTCACCATTTTATATTTGTAATTTCATGCTTGTTTGTGGTTTGTTTTTGATTTCGTCAGCTGTACAAAATAGTAGGGTCAGTTCGGCACCATGACACAATTCACTTCACCAAAAATTTGGAAATGGCATGCTGTACTGCTTGGCATTCATGTCAGAAGCTCCAATATGAACATTTCTGAGTGTTTGGGTGTCAATCTATGGACAGTGCAGAAGATTTGGAAATAGCTGGATGAGTCTATTGGTGATTACAAAGGTGTTTGGAGTAATCACTAGTGATAGTAACGTTATGCCTCCATTCATCTTCCTACAGGGTCTCAAACTCAACACAGAGGCCTACATCAAGTGTGTTGAGGAGGTAGTGCTGCTCTGGGTCAAGAGGGTGGCTACTGGAAGACCCTGTGTCTGGTAACAGGACTTTGCACAATGCCACACAAGCAGGAGAATCCAGTCATGGTTGTCAGACAATTTCTGCAACCACATCAACCCTTATATCTGACCACTTGATTCTCAAAACTGCAACCCCACTTGATTATTATGTGTGGGGCAACAAAAATCCTTGTAACACCAAAAATGAACTGAAGGCAAGGATTATGGCAGTGTTCACCAACTTAAACAAGGAGAGTGTCCAGAAGAATTGCAGGAGATTCCAAAGTCATCTGGAGGCCATGATTGAAGCTAATGGTGATTTTATTGAATGAAGTTACTCTTTAGTATTTCAAGATATTTTTGTGTAATTTTGAAATGAGATGTCAGTGTTATTTTCATTTTTACGTAATTTAGACGATAATTTATCCGTCACACCCTGTATATAGTAATATATCTAATTTTAAAAATAGAACAAAAATATTAATTAACATTGTATCTGAAATTTTAATTTTTAACATTTTTTTTATTGTTCAAGACAGATATAGTAATATATATATATATATATAGGAATGGGTAAGATAAAATATCTACATACACATACATATACTTACACATGCATAGAAATATATTTCTTCCTCAGGAGTTATAAATACAGTGCTCAATGTTATGAGACAGAGCTATAAGTATACATTAGTGAATATACATAATATCCAACATTGAAAGTATGACTTGAAGTTTCATGCAGTTCTTGCAATCTTCATGTGCAAATATGTTCTGACCGTTATAGAGTTCACGTTCTCCTGGTGATGATTTTTATTTAATTATTGCTGTGTGAAATATTAGAATTAACTTAATAATTTAGATCATTCAAATTATTAAGTTCAAAAGGCAAAAAATTTAAAAAAATTTTTAAAATATTTAAATTTAAAAAAATTATGGAATGAGCATATTTACAAGATGTTCACTTTGTTTTTTTTTATTTAGTATTAAATTAATTAACTACTGCCACAACTCAAAACATTTTTATTTAATAGCTGAACATTATTATGTCATAAAATATACCTTAAACAAACTAGATTAATTTATTAGTTTGAGTTTTCTCAAGAAATGTAGAGGAAAATTCTGGAATGACCAAATGTTGAGGAGAAAAATTATGGAATGATGTAGTCAGTTTGCCATGGAAAAGAAATGATCCCTGGTGGAGACAAGTTTTGTGTTGTTACTACTACATCTCAGAGCAGAAAGAGAAAGTGAGAGTTTATATCCTTCCTTTTATATACCTTAATAAAATGACATCTTGCAGGCATCCTGGCAGACAAGGAGGAGTAATCCTCACAATCTCTAATATTTTTTAACTTCATACTTGTTGTAAACTAATATAAATATATCGTCAAGAAATGTATATTTATAAAAAGGCATTCGAGAAGATCATGAAAGCCTGAAACTTGAGTAACATCTCATGCTGTCCTTTGTTAAGTGTTGATGCTGTGAAGCATTTTTTTGCTCTGTCCAGATAATCTGGATATTGAGCACTTTACTGAGTAGGTAGGTGTTTGCCTCATGGTCTTTCTCTCTTTTTTTTCCTTGTTTGAGATTTTTTTTCTTGTCTAAAGTGTTAGGTCTTCTGGCACATTGTCTGTTGGTCACACCAACATACTTTGTTCTTTCTTTAGCATTTATAATCTCCCTAAGATTCACAAAGACATGAATATTTAGACATATGAAGGTGACTTTCCGATCAATGGGTCAATTATATCCACAAGGAAGTGACTCAGAGGATGGCACACAGAGCCTTGGCAACTAACAATCGGCCTGAGCAGAATACCGTCTTTATTAATCTTAGGGAGACCGTATATGTGAAGTAGCTTGGTGTAACGCTGTGACAACTGCCTATACATTTTAGGTACAAGATGAGAACAACAACATTCAGAAAACAGGCCTGCCTTATGTGTAGGGGTTATCAGAGAAAATACAAAGGATCTGTGGTCCATATAACATCTTTCAAAAGATGGATGACACTTCGCAGATATCTCTGCCAAGTAAGACCCCCCCCTCCATAGAGGAGAACATGACTAAAGACTGTGTGTACACCATCCCATGCAACTGTGGAAAGAAATATAAAGGGCAGACAGGCCACCTCCTTAAGAACACTAGAACGCTGTAACATGAAGGGAAATGGAAAAATCAGGCATGACTGACCACATATGGAGTGAAAAGGGAGATCACCGCCCTCTGTGGGATCAGGTTGAAATCATAGACAAAGAACATCATTGGAAAATTTCGTAAACTTAAGGAATCAGCACATACACTAGGCCACAAAAATCTCCTGAGCTGACCAAGCATAGAAATGAATACAATCTAGGAACCAGTAATAAGGAGTGTCGGAGAAAAGCAATAATAACAATGAAAATTGCAATATGAGCTCTGGTAAAAAACTATCCAATGATAACAGCAAAATTGCAATATGAGCACTGTTAAAAATGGTTAATGAAGACATTAGGTATATAATACCCAGAAATTCATACACAGATGTCCTCAAGAACACATGGCTCAGTGGATAAAGGCATTAGTTAGATCCAGTGACAGGACTCAAAGAGTGTGAGTTCAATACCTGGTGGAGAACTTGGAGAGGGGAATTAACAGGACATCCATTAGACATGGCACATGGAACTAGAACAGTCTACCCCAGTGAGTGAAATAAAGGGTTCAGTTTGACATTCCAACCACCTGAAGAAGGCCAGAGCATACAACGGCCAAAACATTGTAATAAATATGGCAACAAAGATGAGGTCAATAGTCTGAATAATGTAAATAGTATGGTTGATAACTGTTTTATTCTCAATTTCCACAGACTATACCTAAATTGTTTTAGCACACACATGCATTAGTTATCTTTCCTTGTCTTTTTGGCTTAAGTTTTGCTACTGCAAGATTGCTTGTTACCTGTTAATTCATATTATTGACATTTTCTGCTTAGTTTCCTATAATGTACACCTTCGCAAAAATCAGCAATTCAGTTAACCTGCCATAATTTAACCTTACTCAATTAATCATGACATAATCAATCATTTTACCAAAACTTAAGCACAACTGTCATCTCTGCTTTAAGGAAAACATCTAGGAAAGAGAGCTGCATTAGAAGCTGTCTGTTAAGAGTGAAATTGGTAACTTAATTACTTGGTGACTTTATTGAATTATTTTTCTATGGTTTTAATTAAAGCATGACAAGTTTGTTTATATGAAGACTGAAAGAACTTTTGTTATTGAAAAGAGGAAAAGCAGTGATTATTATGTATTCATCTCTCTTTTTTCTTTGCATTTTTCTTAATACTAAAGGGTTTTTTTTGTATGTTATCTTTTTAGATGTTATTTTTAAGACTTAGTCAACCTTGGACACTTTTACTCACTGTCAGAATTGGTCCAAAAAATAGAAAATGATGCAAAAAATAGTGTAAAATACTAAAACTCTTTTATTTTGATGTACATCAAAAGCAATTTGATAATCTGGTTAGCTTTTTGATATCAATTACTCTTATTTTTGTTGTTGATATATTTAATTGCATACACTGAAATAAGTTTGCTGATTAGAAAATTGTCAATCATTCCCCCCACCATTTTTTTGCTTCCAAAAGAATATTAATTTGGGTCAGCACCTTTTCAAAATAGGAACATTAATTAAAAAGTTCATTAATTTACTTTTTCAATTTTGTCTATCATGTCAATCTTTTAAGGTCAATACATAGCGTCTTTTCATATTTTGTCTATCATGTCAAACTTTTAAGGTCAATACATAGCGTCTTTTCATATTTTCTTCTACTTTCTTTTTATTCTTATTTAATTCAATTTTTGCTATATTCTCATTTGTTTAAAATTGCTGGGATGAAATTTTTCTTTCTTTGATCATTTTTCTTGCGTCTACATTTTTCCTTCTTCTTACAAGCTTCATTGTTTTTCCTTTCCTTCATCTATAACAACTGCTTCTTTTGTTCTCCTAATTTGAAATATATTTTTTCTCTCCACATTTTTTTCCTGTCTTCTTTCCAAATTTTAGAATTACTTTGTCTTCATTTTATCTTCCACCTTTTATACTTTTCTAATTTTCCCTAATATTTTTGTTATTTTTAATTTATTTCCTCTTTATGCCTTTTTCATTATCTTTTCTTTCTTTCTTTCTGTATTTCTTTCTGTTTTTTCCTATTAAGTTTTTGCAATTTTTTCTTTCTCTTTATTGCTCATTCTCTCCCATTTCTTATTTGTTTTCACTTTATTTCTACATTTTTCTTCTTTCTCATTTCCTCTTTTTTCTTGTCTTTTTCTTCTTCCCTTCATATATAACATCATTATCCTTCTCCTTGCTTTCTGTTCTTTTAAAAGTATCTTCTGATTTTTCTCATTTTTTATCCTCTGTTTTTTTGTCTTCTCCTTCTACTCAACCATCTCCCTTTTTTATCTTTCCCTCTCCTTTATATTCTATAATTATTTCTGATTCCTCTCTCTGATTTTACAAACCTTTTTCTCATTCTACTCTCCCCAAATTTTTGTCTCTTTTCTATCTTGACTTACATCTCTTATCTTTTCTTCTTTTTTTTACTTTCCAGTGGTCCTTTCATAATCTTTTACTTTCTCTTCTTTTCTTTCTCTTCTCTCTTTTCTTCTTCTTATATACTAATATTTTGCTTTCACATTTCTTCCTCCTTTCTTCAACTTTGCCTCTTCCACCTTCTTGTCATTCTCTTTTTGTCTACTTGCTTCTCTCTTTCTTTTATAAAGATCCTTTTCTTCTAACTTACTCAAAATTTTTCTTCTCTTTCTCCATCCCTTCTTTCTTCTGTCTTCCTCCCATTTTTCTTCCATTTCACAGGGAAATTAATTTCCTTTTCATTGTATTGTCTATGGGCAGATAATAAAAGATTTTAAAATTCCAATATAAAGAACAGCAAATGGTAGCAAAAAAAAAAATTGGTTTTCGTGACCACACCACTGGATTTTTTTAATTACCAGGAATGGAGAAGGTTGGAAGGAAAAACTGGATTTCTGCAAGCTGCCTTGAAAGTTAATAAACAAATTAAACAGGTGGCAAATATGAAAAAGGTTGACAGTATAGAAGCGAGGTGCTATCACTTTGTAATGGATGAGGTTGCTGTCTTTCAAAAGAAATGGATTCAACATTTTCAAGAGAAATAAATTCAACACAAACGAATGTTTTTATACATATTTTTATAAAGAGAACAATATAGGTGTCAAAAGAAGAGAAAAAAAATATTTACATGTATGCAGATTGCTCAAGAAAGGAAAGAAAACATTCTTATGCTTAGCTATAGTATGTGTGTGTGAGAGAGAGAGAGAGAGAGAGAACAATATAGCTCACAAAAGAGGAAATTATATTTATGTGTATACATGTAGCTAAAAAAAGGAAAAAAAAAACATTTATATGCTTAGCTGTAGTGTGTGTATGTGCTATGCATCAAATAGTTGGGTGAAATTAAGAAGTCAGATTGCCATTCAACTAAGTCTCCCCTTAGAAATAGACTGGACATATCTTCTACCTATCACATCCTGTTTCTGAGTGAATAAAAAGAGAGTAATAAGGTTTATGTATTTTCCTTTTGTAGCCTGAACAGAACATTACCTAGAAGTTGCCCTAGCAAACAAGATAAACATGAGTGTATTTTTAGTGTAGATGCTGATGATGGAGATGTAGTTTATGTAGGAGGGTGGTAATTATAAAGATAGTGTTAAGTGATGATGGGGGTGATTATAGTAGAGGCAAAATGGTGGAGATGAAGTATGTTTGTGGTGATAGATAAAATAGATAAAATTATGATGAAAACTTTGAAAATAATAATCGAGTTAGTGATAACAATAATGAAGGTGTTATGCTTACATATGGTAATTCATAATTTGTTCTCTATAATGTCTAATAAAGGGGCAACGCTTAAAAAAGACCTGTTTCATCACTGGCCAGAAAAAATATTAAGATGCCTTTGATAATCAAGCTGTATAACCAGTTGTATAAACCATCTGAAATACACAAACAAAGATTTTTATTTTTATGAAATAAACAACATTTATTCTTGAAAAGTTCTGTATCCAATAATGAGAGAAACAACTTTTTCTCACTCTATGTGGAGTATAGGACCACACCCTCAGTACACCCATGTTGCTAATGTGGTTTATGTAGCAGTTAGACAAGGGTTAGAGTTGCCTAACCAGTTTTGAATTCTCCTTCTCCTAGACTAATTTTCAATCAAGGCTAGAGATCCCAGTATGCTCTGCTATTTAATCCAAAGCTGGAGGGAGAAGAAATGAATTCATACTTTTCCAAAAGTATTTGTATGAAAGTGAACACAATGACCACAGCTGGAATTTGAACTCTGTTTGCTGATGCCACTTTACACATGAATACACACTATGCTAAGCGTGCATCCAATACTAACTGGCAATAATATTACTTTACGACTGTTTTATTTGCCAGCACAAAAGCATTGAGCTAAATTGCAATAATAATATTACTTCCATTGCTCCCAATTAAATAGATTCCTTTACCAAAAATAAAATTCATTCAAGATTCAAATAACTCAAGCTCATTCCCAACAAATATATATCATATTTTTTATTAGGGATATTGAAAAAACAATTTTAAAAAAAATTAAAAACTGTAGATTTACCAATAATATAAATCCATTTAGCTATTTTCCTATTTAAGTTGAGACACATTAGACTCAGTTTTTAGAGGGACTATTTATGTTAAAATTTTAATAAAAATATTATGTGGTGAAATTTTAATGTAAAACCCAATTTAATGTTCAAAATGAACAAAATTTCAAGGGACCTAATATTCATTTGATTGATAAGAATTGATTTTTACTCAGGATAAAATAACTTATTTTTATGAATTTTCATTCATTTTATTTTTCTTGCATTTTATCACAATGCTCAGGTCATTTTAAAATTCTTTGACTTCTCAGGCTTAGAAAAAAAACTGATCAAAAAGCAAGAAAAATAACATGAAAGAAAAATGAATCAACAATTAATAATGACAATACTTCATCTAAGAAATTTGAATAACTTAAGATTATTATATCTGCTAATACGAGATGTAAACAAACAATATTATATGAAGAAAACTGATTGAGAAAAGGTGTAGGGCCTAGGCATATGAGTAAATTTAAACTTTACCTACTAATGGTTCTTCATAGCTTAATGGATAGGGTTTTGTTCATGTCAGGTTCTCAAAGTTCATGACTTGTTATTTTTTGTTTTCAATCAACACTGCTTAACAATTGTAGAGTGTTAAAACAACATGAGCATTATAAAAAAAAATATATGAAAAAATAGTCAAAATATGAATGACAATACTGCGTTTAAGAAATCTGAATAACTTAAAAATGGCAATATATTATTTTTGAATTGGCTTTCCTTAGAATATGTACTGATGTACTGATAAATTAAAATGTTTACTGCTGCCGGCTCTTAACATGAAAATGACCACTGAGAGTAAACATGAAATTTTCAATAGAGAACAGTGCTGGCTCCTAGTAGCTTGCTTAGGTTATTTTCCTCTTCACTAATAAAATACAATAATATGCAATTAATTAGATTAAAATCTTTACAAAATGACCAAGATTTCTGTTTGTGAATATGTTACTATTACATAGCAAAAACAAAAATAAAGTAATTCATAACAATTTAATACAGTGGGGGATTGCTTTGTCAAGGTAAATAAATTCAGGTACATTAAATGCTACTTAGAAAGTAGTTTTCTTTATTTATTCGCAAATGATAATATAAGTTTTATCAATACAAAATGACTTGGCATCAAGCTTATTAAAATAGCAGCAAATTATGTATAAGTATTTACAAATTAATTCAATTGAAGCTTTATAAGAGTAGAAGTTAAATTGTATGTTTGTGTGTGTGTATATATATATATATATATATATATATATATATATATATATATATATATATAGAAGAGGTTATAGTTGTTCCAATGAGAGAAAAGTGTATATTTTAAAAACAATACTTAGATGACTACTTCATTTTCTAGAAATCCTCATGGGGTGATATTAATCAATTCCACACTCTACTTCAGAACTTACACCCAAAAATCAAATTCACTCAAGAATATAATTTCAATGAATTACCATTTTTATATATAATCATTAGAAATAAAAACAACCACATAATCATAGATATCTACCACAAACCTACAGACACCCAAAAATATCTTCATTTCAAGAGCCATCACCCAAAAAGCTGCCTGAAATCCATCCCCTATTATCTAGCATGTAGGGTTTGCAATATAGTGACTGATAAACACCTCCAAAAAACCTGCCTGGAAGAACTACATAAAACTCTAAAAAAACGATGCTACCCCACAACACTAATAAACAAAGGTTTTGAACTCACAAAAAAATTCCTTTAGACTAACTATGAAATCCAAAGAAATGTAACGTTGAACAAACTCTAGCATGTCTCAACATACAAGAACAATCTAGAACTATTTACAGAAATTACAAAAAATATAGACCTACTTAACAAGAATTACAAACTGAAAAATATACTAAAAACAACCAAAATAATTAAAAACAAATGCCAATCTAAAAACCTGAAACACATATTAACCTCATCCAAATTTAACCAACACACAATACAGGGAGTCACAAAATGCAACAAAAAAAAGATGTGGGATTTGTGACATCATTACAGAAGGAAACTCCTACACTTTTGAAAACCCCAAAACAACATTCATAATAAATAAAAATTTAAACTGCAACTCCAAAAATGTAATTTATGTACTCAAATGCACAAAATGCAAGAAGTCATATATAGGTACCAGCCAAGCACTGAATAACAGAGTTTCCCTTCACAAAAGCAACATTAAATTACCAGACAACAGAAAACTCTTTATATCACAACACATCTATAAATGTAACCAAGGTAAATTTAAAATTATGCCACTATACCAAACAGACAATTATTCTTACCTACAAATACAAGAAAAAACTTCATAAACAAATTCAAACCAGCACTAAATAGATCATAACCCCACACACAAAAACACACATAATAGTCAAATACAGTGGTCGACCCACTCACATGCATACACACACACTCACATGTAGGTATCTGTGGAGCTTGAATATATATACACATGCTGGCAAAAACAAATAGACTACTCACAAGCACACACACAAATCCTAGACAACATAGGAAGTGTGTGTATGTGTTTGTATGTATATATATGTGTGTCTGTGGTTATATATATATATATATATATATATATATATATATATATATATATATATACTAATTCCTTATGATAAGACAGTATGTATGTATGGAGAGGGAATATACATATACATACACATACTAGCAAAAAGACACACACAATACCCAAAAATGGAAATAGATCTAAGAACATACAGGAGTCATTAAAAGATAAAAATACAGATATCTTTCCTCACTCTTTTTCAGACCAATCTTAATTGTTTTATTACCCTTCAAGCAGAAGAACCTTCTCACCACCAATCCAAGAAAGACATTTGTGTCACTACCACACAAAAAAAGAGAATGTTTAACATCGAAAAACATGAGAAAAATTAATTCATTTTAATAATATGTGGAAATATCCACTTTTTGCCTGAAGAAGGTCACAAGATCTGAAACGCATGTTGCAAAGTTATGGAAAATAAAGCATAATATATATTTTTTTTTAAATCCACATTATAACCAAAAACATTTGCGGTTTCTCTCTTCTTTTTAAAATATATATATGTGTGTGTGTGTGTATATATATATACACCGGTTCTCGTTCGATCACTGAAGTTAAGCATCGTAGAGCCAGGTCAGTACTTAGATGGGGGACCGCTTGGGAACACCTGGTACTATACGCAATTGTGGCTGTGTGGCTGAGTAGTCTAAGGCGTTGCTTTAGAATCACGAGGCACCGAGTTCGAATCCTGGCTGGAATTAATTTCAGCAGCTATCGGACTCCAAGCGCAGGGCACCTTTGGCAAGTGTCTGTTCCATAGCCATGGGTCCACCAAAACCATGTGAGGGAATTTGGGAGAGGAAACTGTGTGGAAGACCTCGTTGGTCAAAGCTAGCACGATATCATAAAAAACACCATGATTGCGAGTTGAGGTGGCCAGCCTTGTTCATTTATGATCACGCTGGGTTCGCACCAACGCTCTAAAACTGTTAATTGGCTCTGCACACGCCAATAACAGTATAAACTGCAGGTGGGCTCTGTGGGCATTTCCCAGGTGGGAAATTGCAAAATGCCTGTGCAAATGTTGCAATATGCGCTAGCTAGCTGTGCATTGCACGGGTGTCCTCGATATCGAGTGGCCAATTATTATTATATATATATATATATATATATATACATATATATAAGGGTCATTCAAAAAGTTCTAAGAAGGATTTGGAGAAACAAGACAGATTTTACTAACTTGATTTCTTCCTTCAGTTGTTTTAATACTGATGCAGTAGTACTGTCCATTAATAGTTTTTTGCTATTCCAGGTAGTCTATCATGATTAAACCTTCAGAATAAAAAAAAACAGAAGCCATCATCTTGCCAGCAGACACTGCCTGCTTGAACATCTTCAAGGGTGGAGAACCAGAGTGTTAACACTGTTTACTTTGAATCTTTGATTCAGGTTTGAAGTGGTGAACCCAGGCTTTACCTTGAGTTACTCATCTGGAGTGGAAATTCTCAGGGTCAGCCAGGAAGTGAGTCAAAAGTGTCCTGGAAATGTTAACTCTTTTCAGCTTCTGCTCTGGAACCCATCTTGCTCATCCCCAAGATCTCAGTTAAAACAGTATGGACCAAACCAGAACTAACAACTAACACTGACATCCAAAACCATATGGTAAATGGCATCAAATTGTAGACCAGTGGTTGAGGTTTTTGGATGACCTGACTGAGGGTCATCTGTGCTGTCTCTGCCCCCTTGAATTCTGTAGGTGACTTCTTCACAGTTGCATAAGAAGGGTGTCATATCTTTCTTTTGCAGATTGCACAGGCCTCTATTTTGACTATTTTTAGATAATAAAATTAATTATGAATATTGCACAAATGTTTTAAAATGTTTACAGTAGATAGTTTAAAATATCTAGGTTTTGTACTAATAATTTTTAATACATTTTTTAAAAACACTAAGACCCTCATAACTTAGATATCTCCCCTATGCTTTACACTAAGCTAAATTGTACAGTGCATAACCTCAGTGTTTTTCATTTCACTTGTAAAAAATTTTAACTTTCAGATAAACACAACAATTTTGTGTTTGAAAAATGGTGAACACTACAATATTTGTCTGAGAAAAAAGCAACACCCCGATGATGACATTGTGCTAATGTCAAAAGTACTCAGAATAAATGAATATGTATCAAGACAGTAATTTTCTATCTTACTTTAATAACGACCCCAAGAAGCTTGTCTGTCAATATGAAAGAATCCTATTGAAAATAAGTAGACAAAAAATTATTCAATGAAACATGTCTCAATATACATATATATATATATATATATATATATATATATATATATATATAAACAATTACTTAATTGAAATGTAACTCCAATTAAATACAGATTGTGTTGATTTTGTTGAACATAGTTCTCAATATCCTGAGGAAATATCCACATATACATATAATGTAATATTATGTTTCTTTGATCTTATTAAAACAAGACAAGTATATGCATAACTAAAAATTTCAGAGTGGTCAAGTATGTAATATAATCCATCTGTGCCTCAAGAGAACTGATTTTCAGTTAACTATTGTGTATTTAGGCACCAAATGTTCTTTTAGGTGAATAATATTGAAAATGTCAGAAATTTTATGTTGATTAATTTTAATAATTGACTTTTACAAATTAGGAACAATCCTTCTTAAGGAGGAAATTCTGTCAATTTTCTACTTGTTTGAAAAGGATTATTCATAATTTGATCATCATTAAAATTAATCAACATAAAATTTCTGCCATTTTCAATATTATTCACCTGATATATATATACATATATATATATATATATATATACATATATACACATATATATATTTATATACATATATATATACATATATATATATACACATATACATATATATACATATACATACATACATACACATATATATATATATATATATATATATATATATATATATATATATATATATATATATATATATATATATAAAACACATTTCAAATACACATACACACATTTTATTCTTTCCTTTTGGAATCTGATGAAGCCATGAATCAAATCTCTTTTCAATCAAATCAATTTTCATCAAATGTTTCCATTTGTCAAATTTAAAACTCTGTCAGGATTTCTATATCCTAATTTAGAATATATATATTTGTCCATATATATATATATATATATATATATATTTATATATATATATTTATATATATATCAGCAGCAAAATGTCTATGTATATAATGCATGTACTGTATATCTTACTTTTTTTCCAGTATAAATAATTTTTGATTAATATAAAATAAGTAATATTATTTAAGAAATATAAGTAGAGAAAGATCTCATTAGTTTATCAAGAAGAGAAAAAGCAGTGAATTGCTTTCCTGTACTATCCCTTTTGAGAAGAGAGCATAAAAGAAAAGCAAGAGTGAGGTAGTCAGAGAGAGATACACAAAGAAAAGCAGAATTTTTGTTGCTTGCCTTCCAGCCACATTAAGCTGTATTATTGCTCTCAGTTATTGCTTCTCCTGAAGCACTAATGTTTTTTTGGCCCAGGTAACTAGGATCCTCAAAGACTTGCCTATTCAAAGGATTTAAAACTTTCCTCATAGAGTCAGACAGCTTTAGACGAAAATGGATATTTAGTCAATTTGCAAGTTTCTTTTATTACTGATTCTGGTTTATTTTGCATGATTATTCGATTATTTGTTGTGAAGAGTATATATGGGACATATATACCTTTTTACTGCTTTTTAAAAAGATTTAACTCTTCTTATGACCCAGATTCATGTTATCACTAGCCCAGAATTTTCTTCTAAACTAATTCACGCTTTGAGCAAAAAGGAACAACAGGCAAAGTTTTTTTTTTTTGTGATTAAAAAGGTAAATTTTTCATCCATATATTCATTGCAATGCTTTAAAATTTAATTTTAAATATTTAAAATTATTTTTTAAAAATAATGCAAAAAAGTAAACTAGCACCTAAATTTTTTGTTAGAATAGAGCTTTGATTCATTTTTAAAAAATTATGTAGGTAACTTGAAAGATTTGCTAAAATTGACCATAAATGATGGAAAAATGACCAAAACTTAATAAAAACAGAGTTTTAGCATCAAAATCCTTGTATTAATAAGAGGAAAGACCAAAGAATTTTTTAATGTAAAAACTATTTTTATTCCCTTTTAGAACCTTTGAAATTTTGGTTAAAAATCTTGTTTTTCTGGTATCTGGGGTCATAATTTTGTATGGAAAACTTGAGCATTCCTCAAAAAAAACACATTGATTTTGAAGTTCTTGTGAATATCAGATAATTGTCAAATTTTAATGAAACTTTCAGGACTTATTCACAAATGAATTAAATTATTTTTTTAAATGTTTCTTTTTTAGAAAATTTTGGTAAAAATATTTTTTTTATATATCTGTTACCCTCACCCTTATTTAATTTTATAGAATTTCAAGAAATTCCTTTTTGTAGTGCTCATCAGAGAATTTAAATCCCCAGTTTTCTTTTTGTCAAACAGGACACTCAATTACAGAAAATCTGAAAAATTATAAAATAACAAATGCATTAAAACCGAGACATTATTTAATTTGAAAAGCTTTTAATTACTTTTATGAATAAAATATATTATAGACACTTCTGTATTAAGAAAAATTTTTTTTCAATAAATAATGAATTTTTCATTATTTTAAAATTTTCATTAGAATAATTTATAAACTTTTAAATCTTTTAAATGGAAAAGCTTACTACAATTCAGTGACCCCCTGTATTTTAAAAACGATTTTTATTTTTTTTGTTTGTGTGTATGTATAAACGTGCATACACAACATTATCAGAAAATAAGAGTGCTAACTACAATAAATTTAAAATTTGTTGGTAATTTTCTAACATCTCCTCAATAAGCATCTTCATAAGTTTGACTATAAAGCCAAAGTACCTAAAATTCAATAAAATATCAGAATGCTTTTAATATTTTTAATTTTTAAGATTACTGGATAGCTAAAAAATTATATAAAATGTGTGTTTATGTTGTATTTATAATGTAAATTTATTATGATTATCTGTTCTTATTTAAAATTCTCAAACATGAAGTTATTGATGTATCAACACCTCATAAAACACCTGCCTCTGTGTTAAGATATTGCTTTTCTGTTATATTTTAAACTAAAAGTAAGTAATATTTGTTTCAGTTCAGATTAATTAATTAAACTTTCAATCAGCTAATTTTTTCTCAAGTAACCTTTCATAAAAGTATATTTAATTTTTGAAAGATTTTTTAATAAAGAGAATTATTTTGTGTTGACAGTTTTGTCAATATAGACAATTTTATTGATTTTCTGATAATCAAAAAAACAAATTCTTCCAATCAATTTAAATTCAGTTTGAAATAAAGTAAAGTATTTTGCTCATTAGAGATATTAAATTTAATCTATTAGCTTGGAATTTAAACTAAAATAAAAGCTTTAAGAAAGATTTTTCATTTTAAAAAATTGTTATTTCTTCATTGCACTGAATGAAGATAATACAATCAAAAAGTAGTATATTGCTTGGAATCAATGTAGTCTTGCTGAAATAGGTAGTAAGCAGATAAGTTAGATCTCTAACTCTCTACTTGTTTACTCCTGCCATTGATGCTTCTCAGCATCAGTCTATAGATATTTGAATGAGTCCAAGTACTCTTCTGGAGAGGTGTGTTTATCACCACAACAAAAATGCATTTTAAAACTTAGGTACATTTTTTTTTTTGTTTTTGTTATTTTGAGATACATACTATAAATTATAACCTCGTAACATTTTTTACATTTTCATTCACCAACAGGATAGCAAAAAAGTTAATTAGTTTAGTTTCCTCTCTACTTTGCCAAGCTTTTGCAAGAAGTTCCAAAGAGATAAAGAACATTATTATTCTTGGATGAGAGAAGTTAAAGCTTGATCTGAAAATCAAAACCAAAGTGGGCAACAAGGAATGTGATCATTATTTTGATTCTAAATATTATGAAATGAGTAGATGATGGGATGTCCCATTCTCAACAATTTGTTCTGTTTCTCATGTGTATGATTTTGTCAACATAAGAACATATGGACAACTATTGGCTACTATGATTTGAATAATGTGATTATAGCTTTAAAAAGACAAAAATGTTTATAACCACCTGAATTCTGTAATGGTTCTGAAAACCTTTGGCTGACAATGAATTGATACAGCAATTGATCACTGGAAAGCAGCATCAATTCAGTTGCATAATAGATCAGAAGTGCATTTTCTCACATTGAAATTAGTTTATATCATATTCAGAGTGGAGGGGGTACGTTTTCCAGGTTTGGGGAGTAAGGCTCCACTGCCCCAGTCTCTGCCTTGGTGATTGGCCTTTATCACGGACTGCATGCCCCCACTGATATATATATATATATATATATATATATATAATTAACTATTTGTGAAAGTGCCCAATTGTTTGCATGCCCATATTGAAAGATTGAGCACCTGAACTTTTAAACAGTAATCAATATCCTACAGGTAAATGACAAAAAACATTTCAAATAATAACTATTGAAATATGTGAACAATGCAGCATATTCAACATGATTATTTTAAAATTCATTACTTATAAGTTCATATTTTTACTGGGGATTGTTATAAATCTCTCTCTACTTTGGAGTTTGCTTAATCCTACAAATTTCTATCACAAATGGAAGTTAAATTTAATGGACACAGCTTTAGTGATGAAATCTCCAGTATTTGGGTCATCAATCATTTTTTCTGTCTCTAAACATATTTTTAGATTCTGTTAAATGCATAAAGGGGAGGTAGATATAGTATGTAAGTTTCTTATCTTTATTTTTTTTAATACCATGTCCTTTGATGATGGAAGTTATGGCTTTTCACAGATTTCTTTATCATTTGTGTATTTCCTTGACTTTTGAGGAAAAATAGTGGAATGGTTTCCTATTGCCTTCTTCACAGTTTTGGAATTCAAAGTTTTCCTTCTCCTAGACTAACGGCCAGCCAAGGCTTAAGAGCCCAGTCTACCCTGCTATTTAACCTAAGTTGAAGAGAGAAGAAATGGATTCATGCCTTTCCCAAGGACATTCTTCTGAAAGTGAATGCAATGGATTAGGACAGATCTTGAACTCAGTTTGCTAATTCTATTTTTTACATCAATAGCTGTTACACTTTCTGCTCATATTTAAACAAATTAGATTGAATGTTATGGATGAAAGGACATTTGCTTGACTTAGAAACAGAGTTTTTACACTAAGTTAAGCATAACATTCTGGTTCATTGATTTTAGATGTCAATGCTTGTTGTGTTATTTAATGTAGAATTTTGTATAAGGTAATCAGCAAGATAATATTCTAAGCAACCAAATAATTCAAGATGAAACTTGACCTTTAAACCTTTCTTCTACCAGCTAAGCCTTGGTCATGGCCAATCCCACAAAAGTGCAATCCATTCATAAGCTGTTTAAACAGTTGACCAATTTTCTTGATAAGGTACAATCTTATAAATGTCAAACCTGAAATTTTTTACAAGTCATTCAAAGTATTTGAGTAATTGTCATAAAGAATAAATGATTAATGGAGTGGAAATGGTGGTGGAGGTCATAAAATTCTTCTTCATTTGCATTCATTCAAAATAAGAACAATGTAGTGATCAGTGTAATCTGTTTTATTTAATTATGTTTTTTATCCTGCATTTTAATTTGCTTCATTCAGTTGTGTGTTCATATATATATATATATATATATATATATTATTTGCAATTTGGCATTCATTTGTGGCTAACTTGTTTTTGATCACAGGTGATGACTCTAATTCCTTTGATAGAGGCCAAAAGAAAAAAGCAAGGAAAGTAGATTGCCGAGTAAAATACCCTTCACCCCCCCCCCCCCAAGTAGAAGAGCCCTCACCACCCCAGTAACATCACCACCAATCCCAAGTGAGAGATTCCAGGCCATGTAAATCAAAAGTTTTATTTAGAGGCACCCACAAAAAAGAAAGGAAGGTAGACCACCAAGTAAAAGATCCTTCAGCATACTCCCCCCACCACCACCACCACCATTACCCATCTCAAGTGAGAGATTTTGGCTGTGGAAATCAAGATTCATTTCAGAGTTGCTGTAATTTTCATCAAATCACCATTGAAATTAAGTCAGCTTGCTCTGTCCGTAAAAAAATATCAAATTTAAACATTGGAAGGAAGCAATTGAAGCATCATTTGTAAGTAACTTACAATGCCTTGTGCCATCTTGTTTGTAAATGTTTAAATTTTTTGTTATTTTTTGTTGGTTTTTGTTTCTGATGTTTTCACTTCAACTTCCTTCTTTCTTCTTTATTTTCTTTTCTCCATTGCCATTAACTATCAAACTTTTTACTTCTGTCCCCACTGACCAGAACTGTTTAAAAATATTTGCAAATTGTCAGAAATTTGTCATTGATTTCATAGATGAAATATTTCCTTACTAAAACCAACATAAGTATATCTACAAATGGAAATCATTATAATAATCTTTATTCCTTAACCATGTGTTAGTCACATGTGGTGTTTTGTTAACCCCAAATATTTAAAGTACACATAATTCCTAGCAACTTATTTGTTTTGCTCCCTCCCACTACTCTCCTGACTCCATGGGGGTGTGTAGCATGTGCTGTGGTGCAATTGCAGCTCAGTTTTCGTGAAAGGCAGACACCCGGGAACTATCCATTTTTGGAAATTCAAGGTGACAGGATTAATAAGATCCGGCATCTCAGCTTCAGTCACTTTCACACCACTGTAACATAGCTTCCCTGTGCCTTTTCTATAAATATTTTCATGGTAACTGTTCTGATGAGCTTTCCACTTTGGTACTTTATGAATTTAAACATACTACTAGATTAGCAGCAAGGTCTCATCATGCATTTAAAATGGCTACATGTAACTGTAAGTTCTATGCTAACAGTTTCTTCTCTCGCACTTCTCGCTTGTGAAATTCTCTTCCGGCTTCTTGCTTGCCAGTCATATTTGATCTTCAAAAATTTAAATGCAATGTCAATCATTAATTTCTGTTCTTTTATTGTTGTCTCGCCTTAATAATGTTTTTCTTTTTCTCATATTCTTTCACTCTCAGTAACCATTTGTGTTTTAGTCGCCTTGCTTTGCTTGAGGTGAATTGATTAAAATAAATTTTTAAATATCTTTTAAAACCCCAAAATAATGCTACTGATTTGCAAAAAGCTTTTTCAAGAATGCATAGGCTAGCCAAAAATAGAAAACCCTACCCTACTGGTCAGAACTTTGACAACCCAAATTAAGTGGGCATGGTTTGAATCCTGTGGGAATGGAATTATGACAGTGATGAATTGTCTTTGTTTAGATTTTTAAAATAAGATGGAAAACACAAAAAAACACTACTGTGGCAACAATAGAAGGGTGAAGATGCTTTTCACTTCCAGATTCCTTGTCAGACTGTGGTTTCCGAGAGACAAGCCACCAGGTATTGATGAGTGAGTTGGTTGATCTGTTGACATCTGTCCTCTCTATTTCCCTCTGCTTTTCTCCAAGAAATGGTGCTTATTATGATCCACTGTAAAAAGAAACCTGAAAAAATTGTCCCTCGTTCATTCAGTCTGTGATGCAGTATTAGGGCCCCTACTGAGGTATTGCTGATAGACCACTAGAAGCCAGAGTCAACATGCAACATTACGCTACTAATAAATTAGTTTTTTTAGGTTGGGGTGGCTAAATATATATTATTTACAAATAAATAAATATTTTGACTTTTACAGTGAAAGAGTTAGCATTTTCGACATCTACTTATATTTATGAAAGAGACATGTGCATATATATATATATATGTCATTCGCAAACAGTACTATTTTGCTGTATCACAGCTCCTCAGTGCAACTAGACATCTGAATGCTTCAAGTCAGGACCGAAATCCAACTGATTTGGTGTCAGTCAGAGTTTCTACCACTGAGTTATCATCATTAAGCAGAGAGAAACAGCTAATTCTAACATATTGTTTTTACAAATGTAAACAAATGCCAGTCTGTCAGAGGGCTCAAATTCATTTTACTGAAGAGCTTTGCATTAGTGCAGGTGGCTGTAGGGATAGAGTGTATGTAAATATAAAAGTGGATATTGAGGTCAACACTAAGCAGGCCTGAAGACTGTGTTCAAGCATGAAACAGACTGCTGCCACTTGATGCTGTCCACAGTGTCTACTTATATATCTATATGTTTTGTCAATCACAGGCTACCTTGACTATAACTTTGTTACTGTCATGTCATGAGGATGATATTGTTCAATATCGACACAGACCTCAATCTTTAAATGAAAATACATGAAAAAGAGAGTGATGGTGATACTGTGCAAGTCCCAAAACAATAATCATACAAGACTCAATTTTCAAAATGTGTATTCATATCCATTCAAAAAAACAAGCAACTGTTCCCACACCCATGTGTGTATATACATGCACAAACATATTCATATACATGCTAAATAAAGAGTTCTGTATATGCATGTGTGTAGATTTGAGAATGTTTGCTTGCATGTTTTTTGAAGAAAAAACAGAAGCCATACTATTTGTCAACTGATGAGAGAGGGAGAGGAAGATACGTAAGGAGGAAGAGAGAGAGAGAGAGGAAGAAAGGTAGAGAGAGAGTAATGTTCATAAAACTGTGATAAGATAAATTTGAAACCTAAAGTTCCTTTCTCAAGAAAATGAAAGAAAGGGAGTGGGGGAAAATACTTCACATACACACACATGCACATGTGAAAAGGTAGAAAGATATGGTATTACGCTATCTATATAGATAAAAAGAAAGTCAGTCTTAGTGCCAAAACACCAGATGAGTGTATACTTGACATGTTCAACTTTAACATGCCCTCACAAAATTCCAAATATTTGCACCTGTGTTTCTTTTCATTCCACATATACTCATGTCAGCCAAAATAGCTAGGAGTGACTGTACGATCATCTAAGATTTGGTAAAAGAATGATGCAAGAATCTAATTATATGGCACACTGATTTTTATATAATGGTCATGTAGTGTTAAACAGATAATTTTTAAGTGCATTCTCATGATTTTTAACACAATAAGTCCTTGCTAGATTACTTAGAATATCCAAAGTTGAGTAAGCTGTAAATAGTTTTATCTGAAACTTAAGCACCTACCATTTTTATGAAAACCAATGGTTTGAGAGGTAATAGCTTCAAAACAACCACCCACTGTTAACAAGTAAGGAACAAGGAAATACTGTAAATAAATAAATAAATGAAAACTTTCAGGATCAAGTGCCACTCAGTCAGAAGATGCGGAAATCTGGTTGAGAGCCTATATATCCAAAACCATATTATAGAAACTATCTCACGTGTTGGCTATTGTAGCATGTGGAGCTTCCTTACTTTTCTCAATTCAGCAGTAGCAACAATGGAAGTAATCATCTGGGTACAACCAGAAGTCCCAGAAATCATAAAAATGCTGACTGAGCCCTATTTTGTCTCATTTTCCAGTTTTCTTTTTCAGTGGCCACTACCTTCAAGGCCAAGCTTGAAGGGAGACTCACAACCCTTGCTCCATACAAATGTGTCTCACTGCAGCCCTCTTCTTTGACCACTGAATGAACAGTATCAAATTACAATTCTCAACTTGGTGATAATGCTTTTAATGCCATGCAGCTGCTGATATTTCTCTATAACTTGCAGAGGTTTTAAAGAAAAACAAAACATGAACAATTAATTTTTGTTATCAGATATTTTCCCAAGTCTTGTATTGTAAAAAGAAAAGGAAATAAAAACTTCTTTATTTTGTAGCACTCATGTTGTTATATACCATACCTATAAATACTAATGTGTATGTCCCAATCCTCATAATGGATACTATTGTAAGTGGGGGTAATATGCTATCTAAGAAGTCCACCACTAGCATTGGTTTACCTACTTCACGCTGCTGGCAAGTATTGTATTTTGTTGATGTTATACAGTAGGTGCAGTTTTCGACGACAGCCCATTTCATTTTCAACCTCCGTTTTGGTTATTCCTTCTTCAGTAACCCTCTCTAGTTTACAACAGATGTTAATCATTTTCTATTAACATTAGTATCACTACAAATTTGGTGATCTTGCAACTACAATCTAACACAAGATTTGAAAACGCACAAGTTTTCGACGACAGCCTATTTTTCAAACTCAAGTATGGCAACACATTTACCATCGTAGCTGAAAAGAATTTCCTGTCACAAGAATAGCAAAACCTCTGCCTTTCAACATAAACAAACCAAGAGCATGGTTCCACCAACTCGAAGCCATCTTCATCAATCGAAGAATTACCTCACAATGAATTATGTACAGACATGTTGTAGAGGCCCTCCTGAACAAAATTGTGGAGGAAGTAGAAGACCTCCTGGAAAATCCACCTACAGAGAAATAATTCAACTTGATGAAAGAAGCAATTCTCCAAAAACTTGAAAGATTGGATAATGCAAAGTTGAAAGAACTTCTCAACAACATCTCAATGAAAGACAAGATGTCTACTCAATTTCAGCAGTTCATGAATTTTGATGTGTATCAAATATCCACATCGATGAACTCCTGAATTATGTTTATATTGCACAGGAACAAATGAAGAACGCTTCAAGGAAACAAATCTCTGAGCACACTTCAGTAACTTTAACAGAATATCCTATTCTATTTAGTGACAAGAAAATATTCTGTAACATTTCCAAAAATTATCCTTGTCCTTATGTGCCTCCTTCATGCAGAAAAAGAATCTTCAAACATTTTCACAACATCTCGAATCCTGGCAAACGAGCTTCACAAAAACTAATTTCTGACAGATTCTTCTGGCTTTTAATTAACACCAATATTCATACTTGGACGCAACATTGACTAACCCTGTTAGAAAACGAAAGTCCACAGGCATACAAAAAGCAATCATGGTGTATTTTCAACTCCTAATGGTCGTTTCTCACAAATGCACACATACAGGCATACATGAATAACAACAATATTAACAAATTAATCACAAACTCTTCTCTTTTGATATATTCTATATCAATCTGGAAAGGGGCCTATTTATAGGAAATGATGCAATTTCCTGTCAAGGAAAGTTCTAGAAAAACCAGATCAACTTTGGCACAATTCTTAATATATAATAAATGCCTATGCACGTTTTCTAAAAAAATAAAACACTTGACCACATATTTTGACCAATCAGGTGTACAAAAAATATACGGTTGCTTCATAAGAAATTTGTGGAGGTAATGTGTGTGTGCATGATCCCATCAGAACATTTAAAAAATGAGAATATTTTCAAACCGCTTCAGAACAGTTTACTTGTCCAGCAAGATGAACAAAACTGTCTCACCAGCAGCCCACTCCTTTGACTGCTGAATGAACAGTATCAAATTATGATTCTCAACTTGGCGATAATGCTTTTAATGCCATGTGGCTGCTGCTATTTCTCTATAACTTGCAGAGACTTTAAAGAAAAACAGATCATGAACGATTAATTTTTATTATCACATATTTCCACAAGTTTTGTGCTGTAAAAAGAAAACGAAATAAAAACTTCTTTATTTTGTAGTACTCATGTTAATCGTTTTCTATTAACATTAGTATCACTACAGTATTAGTTAACCTTCCCTTCCTTTGTGAACATACACCAGACATTTCCCAGTTTTTGTTCACACTGATGCAAATGGGAATTGAAATGTATCATGAAGTGAAGCTGTCTAATCAATGAAAAACTGAGCAAAGGACCATGGGTGTACATTTATGACTTTAATAGTTCTCTCTTTCAAAAAATTATCTAGCATTTTCTTTTTTTGTGTTAAATAAAGTTTAGAATTATTATGGCATCTATACATATTAGAAGGCTGAAAGAAGCAATATTTTTCCCAATGAAACTATAAACCCGTTAAGAGCATCATGGGATAGAAATCTTATTTCTTATATTGATTTCAGTAAAAATACTGTTGGGATTGCTATGAAATGAGTGTGAAATCAGAAGGTTTTTTGGTTTGAGATGATAAGCGTGAAAAGCATGTTCTTCATATTAATCACAACAATATTAAGCATAGACATACAAATTGAATAAATCTCAAGGCAATATTGAACAAAGAAACAAAGGTAGTCGTGAATTCAATTAGAAAAAACACTGAACATTTATATACAATAAATTATAATACAATTTGGAAAAGGTTGTGTTTCAGTTTTGATTTTTTGATTGTTTGACGAAATGTGAATTAAGTATTTTTATGAATTTAAAGTTCAGGAATGTTCCTTTGTTTAGCAAAAGTGTTCACATGTAAATTTAAGGAAAATTTATTGAGGGATAAATTTTAAAGTAATGTATTGCGAGATTCTTGTTGATTTTTGTATGTTCTTGTTTTGATAGAGTTATTCACCTTGGACTGTATTTTTTATCTTAATGCTTGAATTGCAGTTTCTGTTTAGTAGTGTAGATAACACTTTTTTTTAGAAATGTACAATGAATTCAGAGAGAGACAGAAAGAGGTTGGAAGTTGAATCAGGTGTTGACGCACGAAAGGTCCTTTAGTCAAGATGTAGACACGCATGGATCTCTGTAGAAATCTCTCTGAAGGCGAATTACTGACTGGTGAATTGAACTGAGATTCGTCCTTTTATTTACTCTGAGAAGTTAGAACAGGCTCCAGGGACTTTTGGCAGCAAACCATTCTGGGGTCGTCTCGACCAATAATAAGCCGAGTTGCGCAATGTGTGGTGTTGATTGGTCAAAACTAGCTCTTATGGAATAGTCTATTTTTTTAACGGGGTGAGTGGAAAAATATGGACGATTCTACAATACAATTGCAGATTATAGTTTATAACGGTAGTTAAGAGAAAAATCAACTTGACATGATTAGTAAAGACAAAATTTATTTTACAAATGAATTTTTGATTATAAACTCCCTTAGTTCAAAATAGAGTATAAACTTTTTAGTATATAGATCAATGATAAATAAATACTATAGATAAAAACATAAATTGGAGCAAATATGAATAAGGGCAAAATAAAACTTGGCTTTCTGGGTCAAGCTTGATGATACATAACACACACAGTATGCTATGCTAAATATTGTTAAAGCTTCTTATTTGTACTTCATAGTTGCTAGTTTTATGACATTTTTATTTGAGGATTTTTTTCTTTAAAATTGATCACTGGTCCATTTTCTTGTGCATTTTAGATATCAACAGCCTGTCTGTAGAATAACTTATATGATTCTTGGGATTGAAAAATAACACATAATACATTTCAATCTGAATCAAAAGAAAAAAGGCCTGAAAAGAGAATTTCTCAGAGTAGTATAAACCTTATTAATACAAAAAATTAAGAGGTGCTACATTCCTTTGTTACAGTAGGTGCAAGTTGAAATCATGTCAGGATCACCAAACTGTTGCAGGCACTACTTCTAATTAGACTAAAAGCAGTGACAACAATATTTTGCACATGCAGATACAAGTGGAATGAAATGGAATAAATTTCAACAAAGTGATATTTTATATTTTTGTTTTTAAATAACTGAGTAAAAAGAGAGAAGAAATACACAGTATGCATGCAAAAGAAGACATTAAAAGTTAGCAATTATGCGGGTGATAAACATGTGTGTGGATAAAGTTCAATCATTGAGTGGAAAAGTATTCTCATCATGCTTGGGAACAAGGACCCATGGATGTTGTTACTACAATATGCTAGGTGGCAAAGAAAGAAGAGGATGAAGACAGGAAGTGTCCCATTTTTATGGATGCTTGACAGCACCACCTAATGACTTCTTAGTAAAACTGGCAAAGTTATGTGGGGATAACCCACACTCTAAACTGTAATTTGTTATTAATAAATTTTAAATACAACTTCATTGTTAATATCCAACAATCATTTGTACCCTGTTGAGTCAGCCTACTCTTCAGGCCAATCTAGCTTTCTTGAAATTTATGAATTTCCTGTAAAAATCTACAACAATCATTGAAAAATAGTATTTCACAGATAATTTGTATCACTCATCATCACTGGTAATGAATAATGGTGGTGGTGGTGGTGGTGGTGGGTTTAAGTGTTACCAGAGTTAAGGCCTGAAAACACCATGACTACAGGTTCTGAATGACAATGAAAGCTGTCAAGACAGCAATAAATTAATTCATTACAATATCTTGTTATATATATATATATTTCTAAAGAATGAATGAATTTTATTTTTAATCCAACATTTACTTCATATTTGAAATAAATGCCCCATTTTTATGTATTAAGTAGTGTGTGTATTACATCTAACAGCATGCACATTTGAGAAAAATATTGGTAAAGAAAAAAGTGACCCTGGTGATTGAACCTGCATCCCCACTTTGTAGGAGAAATCTCATTTGATCCAGTCAGATCAAAAACAGTGCATCTATTTCAAATAGAGAGTATCCACTATAATAACGTTTGAAGTAATAAAAATGTCAGATTAAAAATAAAATCAATTAATTCTTTATAAATTGCTTTGTTTACGTTTCATATACAAAACTGAGCATATATGAAACTTTTGAAAAAAAAAATTTGGATGAAGAGGCTGGTCTTCCTTAAAAATGGAAATTAGAACCTTGCTTGCTGTGTCATTTTTGTGGCTGAGTGGTAAATCACACTGGGTCAAATGGTGGCTTCCTCTACAAAGGGGGACACAGTTTCAGTCCCTGCCAGGGAACACATTTTTCTTTACTAAGATTTCTCAAATGCGCAGGATAATAGATGTCATACACACTGCTCAATAAATAAAAATGGGTCATCTACTTCAAATATGAGTATCCACTATAGTAACATTTGAAGTAATATAATATATATATATATATATATATATATATATATATATATATATATATATATATATATATATATATATATATATATATATACACACACACACACAAACATACAGTGGGGAGGAAACAATTATTCATACACATACAAATTTTTAATTTATTGTATTTCCAACTTATGAATAAACATACTTTTCTTATAATTAACTGTACACAGATGCATAATAACTAAATATGCATACAAAACAGAAAAAAATTGACTTAATAGAAATAAATCCCATTGTGTTAGCAGCTTCTCTTTTTCCAGGAAATCTTAGTTAATCTAATGTATATTTTTTGTGGATTTCCTTTGAATGTTTCTGTAGCTTCATGAAAAATATACAAAACAAATACTAGATTAAATATATAAATGAATAAAATAAAACTAAATATATACAGGGCGTGATGATAAATTGTTGTCTAAATTATACAAGAATGAAAATAACATCTCATTTTAACATATATATATTACCAAAATTACACAAAAATATCTTGAAATACTAAAGAGTAAATTTATTCAATAAAATCACCATTGGGTTCAACCATGACCGCCAGACGACTTTGGAATCTCCTGCATGTCTTCCGGATGGTCTCCTTCTTTAAGTTGGTGATTGTCTTCAGTTCATCTTTGGTCTTACAAGTTTTGTCGGTCTCTCATTCAACTGTGTCCCACACATAATAATTAAGTGGGGTTGCAGTTTAGGGAGTTAGGTGGCTAGATGTAAGGGGTGATGTGGTTACAGAAATTGTCTGACAACCATGACTAGGTTCTTTTGCTTGTGTGGCATGGTGCAGAGTCCTGTTGCCAAACATAGGGTCTTTCAGCAGCCACCCTCTTGACCAAGGACAGCACTACCTCCTCGAGGCACTTGATACAGGCTGTCTCTGTTGAGTCTGAGGCTCTTATCAACAAATTTCGCAGTTCTTTTCTTATCAGAATGATCAGAGTGAGTTTTCCAAGCTGCCAGACTTTGTAATCACCATTAGACTCATCTAACTATTACTGAATAGTTGCCATCATTAGTGATCACTCCAATCACTGTGATGTTGACTGGATATAACATCCAAGTCTTTCTGAATCCTCTGCACTGTCCTCAGATTGACACCCAAACACTCTGAAATGTTTCTATTGTAAGATTCTGTCATGAATGCCAAGTAGTACAGCATGCCATTTCCAAATTCCTGGCGGAGTAAATTGTGTCATGATGCTCTTTTTCTCACAGATGGTCCCAAATGACCCTACTAGTCACTAATATTACATTCAAATATCACTCCATATTAACTTAAAACTAAATTTTAAGTAAGAGAAATTACCAATCTAAAAATAGTCGCTAATTGAACTCATGAATAAAATTCAAACTGATAGAGATATCACCTTAATAATCAATTACAACTAGAAGTAAATTTATATTTAAAAATAAAATTTTTAGTGTTTTAATGTAAATTCTATGAATATTTTTCTAATCGACTATTTCATATTAGATCCCCAAATTTTTGTAATAAAATTTAAAAAAAAAACTTTAACTAACATATAATTAAATTCCTTAGACTGTTTAAACATTCAAACTTATATAAAAAAATTATTTATGAACTCTCAAAATAAAGCAAAAAACTGTGCCCATTACAAAGAAAACTAATGACACTTTATCACAACTTCTTTCTCTCTTTTTCTCTTTATGCCTTTTTGACCTATCATATCAATATATAACTCCCGTTAACAGATTTAATGTGTCAATGTCTGGTTTTCCTTAAAAAATTTAAAGTTGAAAGAATAGAAGTGTTACATCTAACTCAATCATGTCTCTCTATCCCCCTTCACCCTCCTAACTCCCTCACTTCGTTAGTTTACTTATTACTGCCAGTCATAAATGTGTAAATTTCTTTTCATTTTTCATTTCAACATTTGGAAATAAATCTGATGATCCGCTGTCCTTTAAAAGGGCTGTAGTGAAATAATTTATTATATGGAACCTTAAAGTGGTCTGTTTTTATTTAAATTATTAGCTCTGATTTACATTGAGCTCTCTGGATTTTATCCTCCTTGGGTCTACCCATACGGATTACCTAGTTTTTCGTAAACTAAATATATACACACACACACACACACACACACACACACACACACACATATATATATATATATATATATATATATATATATAAATAAAACATATAACAAAGATTTTTAATGCCATGCCTAACAAAACACATAGTCCAGTAAATTACTAACAGTTTAACATGTTTAAAGGTAAGCTGATTTTAGTAAACAAAGTGCTCAATATTAATATTATTACTAATATTACTACAGCAATGATAGTTAATAGATAAAAAAAGTTCAAGACTTATCTATTTGATTTCAAGTTTTGCAGATATACCACTCATCATGGTCAGATAAACCTACTAAATTTATTAACAGATATATTATTAATTATATATACTACATAAAAACACTTTCACATTTCAATGTTCTATACTAAAAATGGTTCTAACATGACAACATTTAACATTAAATTACTCAAGTTTTATCATTTTAAATATTTTATAATATTTAAAAATATTTAAAAATTGAATGATCTAAATGTCACATTGTGACACATTGTAACATTTTTTAATATCAAACAACTTTGAAATGTTTAGCACGAATTATTAGCATTTTTTTATGTAGCATATATAAATATGTGCTAATAAATTAAATAAATTTATCTGACACTGATGAGTTACATATTGATTACCTACAAATGCTTTTACATATCTTATGAGAACAGCTTGCTAATCAATGCAGTGGGTTTTTTTACCCTTGACTATTCTTTTTTTTCTCTCTGTTCTGCCACAATTTACAGAAAACTTGTTAAGTAGGTTACTCACTATTTCTCATGCTTTTCTTGTCTTCCATATGCCTAGTGGGTGTTAGATTCTCCAGGACCAATTTCCCTGGTTAATCAGTATTTCCAACTGCTGCTTCTACCTTCCATAAAAAGATAAAAAAAAGAACCACTTATATAAATATTCTGAGAATTGAATATATTAAAAAGATTTAAAATAAATCAATTAGATCAACCATATTATTTTTGGTTGTTATTCCAATATTGATTACCTACAAATCTTTTTTCATATCTTGTGAGAACAGCTTGTTGATCAATGCAGTGGTTTTTCTTACTCTTTAGTATTTCTTTTTATCTCTATTTCTTGCTATATCCAACTTTTTCTCTTAACTTCTATATGTCCTGTGAGTGTTAGAATCTCCAGGCCCTCTTTTCTTGGTTACTCACTGTTTATTTCTGCTTCTCTTGCCTTCATTATGTTCTGTGAGTAATAGTTCTTTCAGACTTCTTTCCTCATTGTATATCTTAGAAATTTCAATTATCTCTTTCTGATTGTTAGCATTAGTTTTCTTGTAATTTCGATTTTCCTTAAAACTTCTTCATTTCTCACATGCTGTGCCACTGTATTCCCAGCATTTGTTGATAGAATGCTCCTTGAAATAAAATATATGAAATAGGTATTAAATATTTTACAAGCACATAAATGTAATGACTACTGATAAGGAAGTGAAAAGAACATACTGCTTGCTTTCAAAATCAGTATACAAAATTTTAATCATTTCACTCCAACAAGGCAATAAAGCCACTAAAACACAAGAGATTACTGCATGTGAAAGAATATGAGAAAAAGAAAAACCTTATTAAGGATGATTCATTTTCTATGACTTATCAACCCATTACAGGTTATTTAAAGCCAGAAAATGTTTTTAGATTGTAAGAATTCTTTTTGAGATAATAATGTTTTAGTGATACAAGTCTTACTAATTAACCCATAGATGGGGGAATAAGAGGTGGATTAATACCTTTCCCCATGTTTGTTAACTTAAAATATAAGTGTAAGTGAATATAACAAACCCAATGGGAATTAGAACTTGGCTCTCTGATTAACAATTCTGAGCCAGTATCATTTACACCACCTGCACATCCAAACTTATAACACTTGGTATTCCTAAGTGGTCACTCATCTAGCTATTGACCTGGCTTGATATTGCTTCAGTGATCATATGGGAACCTGTGTTTCAAAATGATGTTGCCATAAGCCATATTATGTATTATTAAGGAGAAAGAACAATAAAACAACTTGAATAAGAAGATATAAGGTAACAATTGACAATGCATTTAAATTTTTGAAGATCAATATTGACTGAAAGGCAAGAAATAGGATGAGAATTCCACAAGTTAGAAGTGCAAGAGAAGAAACTGTTAGCATAGAACTTACAATTACATCTAACCATTTCAACTACAAAATGATGAGACCTAGCTGTCAATTTAGTACTGCACTTAAATTTGTAAAGTTGAGGTACCAAAGAGCTCATCAGAACAATTACCACGAAAATATTTATAGAAAAGGTACAGGGAAGCTACATTATAGCAGTATAAAGGTAACTGAAGCTGAGATGCCAGGTCAGGACCGATAACATTGCAGATTCTTCTTTGTATTTTATCAAGAATCTCTAAATCAGAAGTACCAGACTAGATGTGACAGCATATAATGATTTATTTTATTATTTGAAATAGGTTGCTATATTTCAAAGAGAAATAATTGTCATACTGAATAGCATTTAGAATTTAGTAAAAGCAGAAATAGTAAGTAACTGTAAAAGTTATAGGATGTAAACTTTTATTTAAAATTTAGTTTACATGTGGTATGCATGAATGTAAAAATCAGTCAAAAATTACTCCAATTTAAAATAAAAAACAATTTAAACATATACTAACTTTATTAAAAAGATGACAAACATTTTAAAGAATAATAACCTATGTAAATTATCCTAGAAATTATGGAATTTAATGGTTTTTGCATTTAAAGATGGATCTGCATTTTAATAGTTCATTTTAAGATCCAACTTTTGAAAAGAAAAACAAGGACATTTTATATATTAACTGAGGTACCCAGCATTGTCCAGGTGTACATGGCTGCAATTTTATAACCGCACCTCACTGTATATCCTTCACAAGTGTTTGATTGTTCTTAATAAGGGAATTCCATCGATAAAACCTTCTTGTGTGGTTCTTCCTCTGGGTTAAATTGTTTCAATGTTTTAGATATTCAGTAAATTTCCTGTCTGTAATAACTTTGAAATAGTATGGCATTGTTCAAAAATCTAATAAGCAAGCAAAAACAGGGATGAAGCGTCAAAGCTTGATTCAATTGCAAGTGCAAATGCATGAACACCCCACCTCTTTCTTTGGACATTTACTGTAAAGCTGGGATTAATAAGAAATTCTTCAGGAATTTTTCCCTTTTAATGTTTCAATAATCCTTCTCAATTAACCTTTGCATCAAAAGTTGTTCAAATGCCAGTTTAGGATGGAATTATATGAAGGAACTATTAGCTAAATGGCAAAAGCCGATTTTGAACCTAGTTTGTCACAGATTTTGACCACTTAACTGAAATAATCTAAAGCAAACATTTACACGAGACAATTTGTGTGTCATATGTAATTTACATGGCAAATTTGGAAAGCATTGGATGAAAAACCAGGCAGTTATGGCCAAAAAATGGGCTTTTTAAACAGTTTTACATTATACGTGGGAAAGTGAGCAGGACTAAAACCACACTATCTTATTTCTTGCATGATGGCATTTTTTTGTGGCATGTTTGAAGAAAATCAGAAAAAAAATGAGCAAGTTATTCAAGTTTTTATTTTAAGTAATATGAAAAACCCAATTTTTTCACAGTTTTTTGCAATTTTTGTATGAAGCCAATGTCACAGGAAAACTATCAAGCACTCTACATAAACCTCATAACATGAGCCATGTTTTGTGTTAAGTGCAAAGAACATCAGCTTATCCAGCAGAAATTTTGTTCACATGCAACTTTGCCTTGGTTTTTTCAAAAAGTTGTACCCACCTTCAGTTTTATTGATTTCTGCCAAACCCGGGGGCCTGGAGATTGAAAAGTCGGTCTTGACCTGCCTTAGTAAATTTGCAACATGTGTACAATTTCATCGAAACCAGTCAAGAAATGTAAATATGCATAAATAGCACACACACTTCTGTTTTATAGCTATAGATATGAATATTTTAAGTTAACATTTAAGAAAAAATATTTGTCCCAATTTTTCTCTAAATTTGTTAAAACTTTCAAGAATTTTTTTCTGTGTGCGTATGCCTCTTAAGCTGCTAAAATAAAAGAAGCAATAAGAGGGAGAATATAACAGAAGTTTTATTAACATGTCTGTTCACAGATTTAAAGGACTTCTAGCAATAAAAAAATTTTGACAATTTTTATATGAACTCTTGTTGACAGCAATACAGAGTATCAATCAGCAGCAAAATTTAGTTGTCATTTAATCTTGTCATTTTAACCACCCACTTAACTGAATGGGAGATTTTTCTGTAGGATTGGCAATTCTATTTCGAATAAAATAATTTAGCAAATTTATTTATTTTTGTACCAACTCCACAATATAATTTATTCATCATAGATAACCTGAATGTGTTTACAATTCATATATTTTTCCCCTTTTTAAAGCTACAGATTTATTTATAATATAAAATATTGTTACTTTCTTTAAAAAAAACACTTATTTTTGGATAAATTGTTAAGAGTAAATTGCAATTCAGCATAAAAAAGAATATGAATCAAAGTGATAGTTTCTTCTTTTTGAGATTTTGAACTATTTTTACTTCTCTCACAAAAGATAACAAAAGAAAGTAGATAAATCTTGCTGTGTTTTATGTCCTATCTATCAACAGTCTTTTGACTGTACAATTAAATGTATCTGGGTTTGTTTTTATTATTATTTGTGGATGTCTAATTTGGGTGAGGTCTCAAATTCTCAACTGAACCTTGTTCATCCTCAGAGCCTGCTTTTAAGCAATTCTGGTAATCCCAAGGGGTGTCTCTTTGACTGGCTTGAATGTTCGCGAGTGGCCACTGCCAGAATTCACCTTATAGATCGAATGTCGCTGATCAGAGCCCAATGTGCAGGAACAACTGTTGTTATTTCGAACTCCACCCTCATGGCGTTCATATCCGACTAGTGCGTAGAATGAATCAGAATGAGATCTAAATACGACGGAGTATAACAACATTATAAAGATGCTAGGCAATTTACAATGCTGTATGTAGAAAAGAATGGTAAATTTTTGTTTTATTTTCCGAGCGCTAAAAAATCCCTTAAAATTTTCCAAAATTGTCATAATTCCATGCAAATGTACATGCTGAACTCGAATTGACAATTAAATTATGAAGAAACCTTACCATTTTGGAGTTATCGACAGGAAAAAATCGGACTTCTTTTTGGTCATTCGTCCGACATTACTGCCATCAGGATTAATAATTCACTGCATAGTACCTACACAGGCGTAATCAGAAAATTAGGCCTATTTACTTCTTTTACAGACTTTCCTTGCAGAAAATCACTACGCACTTCCGTAAAGAAATGTAATTTTTTTTTTTTGTTAAGTGTAGTTTTATTTACAACAAAAACAAATTAAATAATACAACAGAACCTTTTTTCCGTTTTGAATAGCAATGACAAATTAAAAGAACAAATTAAATAATAAAAATAAATCATTTTTTATATTTTAAAATTGTAAATAAAAAAAAATTAATGCACAAACTTGGTAAATTATTTAATGTTTTTTATTTTTAATTTGTCCCCTTTTCTACACAGAAAGAAAACCCTACCCCTAACCTTAACACCTAACCCTAAAGAACTTAACACCTAACCCTAAAGAACTTTAGGGTTAGGTGTTAAGGTTAGGGGTGGGGTTTTCTTTCTCTGTAGAAAATGGGACAAATTAAAAACAAATGAAATAATACAATCAACCCTTCTACTTTACCAAATTTTTGCATTAATTTTTGTTAACCCCACCCCTAACCTTAACACCTATTGGACTCGACCCGGCAGACCCGCAGCGACCAGCAGCGATCACCAGCAGCGATCACCAGCCGACCAGCAGCAATAACCAGACCAGTCGACCAACAGTGCTACCCAAACCTGACAACCAGCAAAGCCCACCTAAGACAACAAACCAACCTTTCCTGTACACACTATTGTTAGTAATTATTTACGGAAGGTTTTCCGACACGACCGGAGCAACCGCAATCATCACCCTTCAACCGTTGACACGACCGGAGCAAACGCACTCATCAACAACCTCCAACCGTCGACACGACCGGAGCAACCGCACTCATCAACAACCTCCAACCATCGACACGACTGGGGCAACCGCACTCATCAACAACCTGCAACCCCGTCGACACGACTGGAGCAACCGCACTCATCAACAATTGTCGACCGTCGACACGACCAGAGCAACCGCAATCATCACCCTGCAACCGTCGACACGACCGGAGCAGCCGCACTTCATCAACCGTCGACCCGACTGGAGCATCCACACATCAACCCTCAACCGGAGCATCCGCATGAGCAACATCCAACCGCCGACATTACCAATATACATCCTATTCTCCTTCATGTAATAAACCCCTGCATAATTCATACACATCTTCGTTCTGTTGTCCATATTGTTTCACCTGGTCAGATCACAAAGTAAAAATGTGGCGGGCTCCCTGTGACATCTTTCATCTACGTCACGGGGGGCGTCCGGGCCATCGCCCCCCCCCTCCAAGGTGTCCGCTACAATATCTTACGTTGAGTTTTAAAACTTTCATTGCAATTTAATTTCGAATAAATTTAAATAATTATAAATATCTGTGTAGTGTAGTGTAGTAAGGATTTCATACTGGACCTCCAGCTAAATTTCTATCTAAGCAATATTTTTCCCCTCTCGAAACATTGTCCATCTCTTTTTAGTGATAATTCTAAATTTATTAACCTCGATTTAGCTCTGTTTTTCAGTTTTACTTTTTATCATCATGAGTGGGAATAAAGAATAAATTTTGTCTTTTCATTGCTGTCATAAAATTTTGGTACCACAAATATACAAGCCATATGAATTTTTGTAAATAGAACTTGTTTTCATTTAAGATAAATGAAAAATGTAAACTTTCAAACAGGAAGTAAAAAAAATCAAATCAAATGAACTTTGGTAACCATGGTGACTGTAGTGTAAACAATATGTCTACCGGAGAGGACAGTAAAGATACAGGTAAAAATACATTCAGGTTTCACACCATTGTCTGTTGGAAACACTTATTTTGAATTATGTATACCGATTCTTAAATAAACCTAGAATATATATATATATATATATATATACATACATATACAAATTAGATTAAATTGAGATTAGACTAGTATTTTTTACTGGTTCATTTTCATTTCTTATTGTAGAGACTGAAGTGGTGATTATTGATTTCGTTTTTTAAAAAAAATCCTTTTTTTGACCTGAAGTCGGTTAATAAAACTAAAAAGTGAAGATGAAGGAAAATAAAATTGTCATTAAAATATTTGGTCAATGAATTATTTGTACCAACCAAATAGATACTTTTTATCGTGTGAAAGTAAAACAAAAAAAACGACACCACTTTGTACTTTATTTATTAAAAAGGTTATTTTATTTTTTAATAAAAAAATGCTTTACGATAGTGCGTAGTGATTTTTTGCATCGAAAGTCTGTAAAAGAAGTAAATTGGACAAAATTTGTGCTTTCGCTGCCGGATGTATCCTGCACTGTATTATTAAACAATAAACATTATAGCAGTAATGGGGGACGAATGACCAACAAGAAGTTCGATTTTTTCTTGTCGATAATTTCAAAACGGTAAGTTTTTTCATAATTTAATTGTTAATTCTAGTTCAGCATGTATTGTACATTTATACGGAATTATGACGATCTGGGGAAATTTTAAGAGATATTTAGCGCGAGTGTTAAAAAGCAAATTTACCTTTTAAAAAAGATTTTTCTACCCATCTCTTTTTTTTTTTGTAAGGATATCTCACGTTGACTTAAATATTCAGTTTAGATTTTTTACCTGTCCAATTTGAAAGAATGTGTGCAAGCACCAACTCTCAAAAAATTTATTTTCTTAAATTAAGATTCAGGATGAATTTTCAGTATGTTCACACTTGATGTTTCATTTTTTTTTTGTTATTAAAATATGGGATTTTTATTTATATAACTAAAAAAAAAACATTTGTGCTATACCCTCCAATTAAAAAGTACACACAAGATATCAAAAAGGGAGGTGAAACTAACCCAAAAAACAATATTTCCATAAATAAAATGACCTATTTAATATATAATTCATTCATTAAAGAATCAGTTAAAGTGTTATGCCAACCAAGGCTGAAAGACCCAGTCTATCCTGCTATTAAATCCATAGCTGGAGAGAAAAGATGAATTCATATGTTTCCCAAGGGTATTTGTATGTAAGTTAATGTAATAAACTTGACTTGAATTTGAATAAGTACTGAAAATTCCATTTGAATCAGATAATTCTTTGATTTATTTTGTAAATTTTTAAAAACATATGATGTGAAAAGACACTAAATATTTTACTGTACTATATCAGTGATTTTATTTACAATCAATATCTACAGTCGAACTAATCTCTTCATCTTTGTTGCTATTATCATAATGTTTCGGCTGTTGTGCCCTCAGACCCACTGATATCTGTTGATTCGGGCAACCTTCAGGCAATTTTGAAGTAAAATCATTACTTAAGTTACAAGGGTAGATTGTTATCATTCTGCTGTTCATATCCCAGGATATGTTGTCCTGTTTGTTTTTAGTATTGCTCAGGACAATAGCCTGGAGAATTTAAGTATTAATTTGTGAATTTAGTGACATAGTGTGGTAAACTCCAACTCAGTGGAAACAGGACTAACAATAACTGAGCAGTACAAATATATAATAAATATTGCTATCCAAATCTATTTGAAGTAATCTTACTATATAAAAGAATTGCAAACTATTTACAAAACAATGGATTGCAAATAATTTTAATATAGACTTTAATTTTATATTAACAAATATTTCAGTAAAGTATTTACTATTAAAATAAATTATACAGTTCACAATCAGTATTTAAATGTGTTTATATTGCAAGATATTTTTTCAAATAAATTTTGATGACATTTGTTTCTTATGTACATCTAATAATCATAAGATTAAAACCAAGAAATGATAGTGAAACACATTTTAAAATTTTGACATACATGTAAGTTTTATTTACATAAACCTTTCCCAAAATATTTTATTTTTATCTCTAAAATTTAGTCTGTACTTTGATGTAATATTTATTATGCATCTTCTCCTTGCTGTAATGCAGGACATTGTAATTAGTACAAATTGAGTGTCAATAAGATAACAGTTTTGCATGATTTTAATGAAATATAACAGGCTGTAATGATATGACTTTAATCTGACAAAGAGAATCAGTGTCCAACTTGGGAAAAGTGTTGAGTACTTTAAAACTGGTCTATAAGCTTAAATACAGGATATGTTGCTCAGACTTGCATAACTGTAAGATGGTCTGTGAAAGACTTGAGAGAAATATTAAGAGTCTTTATTCAGTCTGCTATAAGATTGTGGAAGGTTGAGGGGGTGAAAATTTGGCCTTGTAAAAATATTCAACTCAGCCACAAAGAAAACAAAAGAAAAGGAAGAAAACAGATAAAGTGTAAATCCAAAATTGCTGAGGTGTTTTACAAAATTTTTTTCTTTTTTTCTTCTTATAAAGACAGTTTTCATATGACAGAAAAATTGCTTAATGACCTCTTACTATTTCAACTTGGACTGTTACTCCAACTGCTATTCAGACTGGCTCTTTGATACATTGTTCTTTTATTTATAACTGGCTTGTGAACATAATAAACAAAAGAATATGTGTAAATATTTAACAGAAAAATTATCTGCTCTATTTAAATGTGTAGTACTTGAAGGGTATAAAATTTCTAATAATTTAATAACTGTAAATGCTTAAAAGCTGAAACTTTGCAGATTAATAATTTGATATATTTTAAATGCTGCATAATTTTTTATCTTTCTCTATAAATTATATATTAATGTAAATTTTAAGTTGTTATCCACTCAGTAGGGATATCATGTTTTAGTAATAATTTTAGTAATAATTTTCAATAAAAAGAGATTTTTATTTTTTCTGAAGCTGATTAATTATTATATGTTCTAATAATGTGTCTAATTTCTTCATTTTACCATATCTTAATTTATATAGACTTTTAAAGATTTTTTTACAAACACTACATAATCACTTTCCATCACTCAACTCTCTATCAAAACCTTGATAAGAGATGCATTTCCTGACCATCTGGTTTTGTATTTTTCACTAGAGTATAAAGGTCAAAATATTTAAGACAAAGAAGAATTTTCAATTGGAAAATGTGTCAGTCAAGAACTTTCAAAGGCATCTGAAATGACAGTTGTTACATTTGTACACATGCATTTCTGGAGGGTATTAAATGATTGATGTATAATTTTTACAATCTCCAAAATTTGGAAACAAAGAGTAAAATATTTTCAATTCCTGGCATCCTTAACCTTGAGGTGCCTTATTAATGGCTGGGAACAGAGTAAGTCAGTTATACAACAACCAGAAACATTATTTTCTGTTGCAGAAAACCTTATTGCGGATTTGGAAAAAAAGATTTCTGAAGCTTTTGATGTTTTTGATCATGAGTCAAATGGAACAGCAGATTTTAGGTAAGCATTTTTTTAGTATGTAGTTTTGTTTTGTTTTTAAATCTGATATTTGGTTTATACAGAAACTGGAAGGAAAAGCATCTTCCTCATAAGCTTTCTTAGTTGTATGTGCGTGTATAAAAGACACAACTTACAAAGTTGGTTACTAAGAAAATAAACTTGATAAAATGCATTCAATTTAGACTTATTCATTATTTCCAGCATGTAATTTATTTCTGACAACAAATGATGGTCTCAGAATTACATTAAAAAGCAAATTAAATTAAAAGAATTATTTGTGGAAAATAACAATAATGGAATTCAAAGAAATAATGTTGATCCTTGTACAAGGATCAGCTGAAAAGGTCATCAGCTGACCAAGATACTCTCATGGAATGTGATCAAATGAGATTTATTTTTCAACATAGTTCCTTTTGCTGTCCACACACTTCTTCCATCGGTATTGCAGTGCTTGGATTCCATTGGCGAAGAAGCTTTCATCCAATTGGTTAAAAAAGTCATCAACAGCCAATATCACATCATCATCATCATCACTGTGATAATGGTTCCCAGCCAAGTGTTTTTTCATGTTGGGGAACAGATGATAATCAGATGGGAGGGTGATCAACAAGTACAAAGCCACAGTCAAACACAGCAGGAATTGAAACCAAAGACTTGTGTGCTGGAGCATTGTCCCGATGAAACAAAAATTTGTCAATGGGAATTTGGTCTTGATAGCCTTTTGTAACTGCTTCAGCAAGTTGGCATAGTACTCTTTATTGATGATGTGGCTCTTTTGAAGATAGTCAATAAATACAATGCCTTTTGCCTTCCCAAAAAGCTGAGGCCTTCCCTGCAGATGAAACAACTGTAACCTTCTTTGGAGTGTGTAAAGAGATTGTCTCTTTGTCTGTCACTCAAAGTGACCAACCCAACACTCATTCTGGGTTAGGAAATGTTCGAGGAAACCAGCTAGATCTGCCTCAAACGATATATTTTCCTGTGATATGATCAGACTGGTGTGCTTTTGATCAGGTATCAGAAAATATGGCACCCACTGAGCAATAAACCATTATTCTTCCAAGTTCATTGTGCAGGATATTCTTAGCTACCTCTTGGGATATGCGCTAATAGTATTGGCTATTTGATTTATAGTCTGTCATCCATCACCATATGTTGGACATGATCACTGTTTTCCTCAGTGGTGACTGTTGCAGGATATCCAGAGCTTTGGTCATCTTCAAGATTCTCCCTCCTCTCCTAAGTTCAACTGCACATTTTCACACTGTTGATAAAGCTGGAGTGTCACCCCTAATGTAGCAATCATAGCAGCATGAATGTCCTTGGGGGTTAAACCTTTTTTCTGCAGGTACTTGGTAACACCATGATGCCAAATTTTATCCAATTTCCAAAGAAGTCACTACTAGTTACTTTTGAAGTTTTCTTTGAACAGTCAAATGTCATTTTACTTGGAAAGAAACAATGCAGTTATTAATAAGAATTGAAAATAATGCATGCAAGATTTCACAGCTCTAGCATCACTCCTTCATAGTCAGCCGGCCCTCATATATTAATTCATGAACCAGGTAGTCTTTCTGTTCTAATGCATCCATGTAAATGTGAGTACATTATGTAAGTTATCTTTATTACATATAAATCTTAGCATAAAGGATAAAATTTGTCATCACTCGACAAATAAGTGGCAGAGGGGAAGGGGCCAAAATTTACAGAGGTAGATAACTCTTCTAACTCTCAATTCACTAAAGTGTACGTATCAATTGTTTTTTTTTTCTCCTTTTTAATATTATCTATATTTCTTTCCTGCAGGGAAATTGGGACAATCATCCGCTCCTTGGGCTGCTGTCCAACTGAGACTGAATTGAATGATTTTCTGAATGAGGTCAGAACTCATTTTATGCAAAAATTTGGTCTACCTGAAAATTAAGCTGAATACTTTGGGCTTTTTGTACAATCACATTTCTTCTGTCATACAACCCTAAACATTCAATGGTTGATAGCAAAATTCTTTCAACAGGCATATATATATATATATATATATATATATATATATATATATATATATCTCACACACTCATATTTCCTTGTTTTTCTTCCTAAGATTGGGCATTTTTTATTTTCTATTTTCAGTTTATATGCAAGACTCAACCATACAGTAGTATTCCATCATATTTTGGTTTACTGATCTATTCTTCTTCTTTTATGTACTGTGTCCTGTCAGGATGTGGCCGATTATGGCTCTTCACAACTTCCTATCCTTTGAAGTTTTAAGCAATGTTTGTCCCTTTACTATTCTTGCCATTCCCTACTCTGCTATCCATTTACACAAGCTTGTTAGGTAGGTTACTTGTTGTTTCCTCTCTGTCCCTCTTGTCTTCAATATGTCCTGTGAGTGTCAAATTTGCCAAATGCTCTTTTCTCATTATGTGCCTGAGAAATTTCAAGTCTCTTTTTGATTCTAAGTACAAATATCTTTTTTGTTTCCATTTCCCTTAAAACTTTTTTTGTTGCTTACATGCTCTGTTTATGATAGTCTCAGCATTCTTCTGTAGAACAAAAGTCTCCTCTTCATTTGTGAGGAAATTTTCCAACATTCACTGCCATATAGGCGGACTAAACTCTTTCCTTTGTTTCTTTCAAAATGTCCCTGTTTCTTAATACTTTGTTTAGCTTTTCAAAAGTATCATTTGCTATTCCAATGCATCTCTAGATTTCTGTATGACATTTTCTGTTGTCTGTTATATTCTGTCAACTGCTCTGTTACTCAAATTATTATCAAATCCATCAATACATACATGTATACTTATATCCTTCTTTGCTTGTACAAATACCTGTATCTGTGTCCAACAATCTGTCTGTATTTAAATCAACCTATTTGTCTTGGATTACATATCTGTCGTGTTAAAAATTAATTGATTCATAATTAAGGAAAATTCTGTTTTGGCCAGGTGGAGGAAGATGAACCAACAGGATACATCAGATTTGAAAAATTCAAACCAGCATTGATACGAGTAATTCTTGAACGAAGGTAAATAGAACTTTTCCGTTATTTCATAGCACAGCAATGTGGACATGAATTGAACTTATTCACACCAAATTTGTATATATTTCATCTATTTTTGTTACTTTTTATTGCAACATATTTAGTTGTTCATTTCTTGAGTTATTAAATTCTAGGAATATGGAATAAAGAAAGAGCTTTGAACAAGATTTGAAGACATATTCCATACTTTATGACCTTGTCTTTCATGGATACTATCTAAGCCAATTATAATGCCAACATCATCATAATTAGACAATGTTGTCATCTTTAGTCTTCTCCGACTGTCTTTTTTTTAACTTTGGAGTATTGCTGCCATCTTTGAGCTGGAGCAGTTCAATTGTCACATTCCAACCCTGACAGTGTTCAAAAGAATGTAGACTTGTGGGTGATGAATTATTATATACCACAGAGGAAATGTTGCAAGCTTCTTGCTATTCTATTACTATTTCCACAGCAAATTTTCTGATGAGCTACATTCCTTAGTTCTACCAGTTCAAAACTTTTTTCTTGCACCTCACCAAATTTTATGTGATAAAATACATTTAAAAATAAAAAAAACTAAGATAGGATTAAAAGGAGATAACCACGGATCAAAGTCAAAACATTGTCATTGATAACTCTCTCCTTCAATTTGCAGACCCTAGTTACTATATTCTTAATACTTGATATAATGCAAAAATATCACAATGATAAAATTGGTTAATAATTATTTCTAACTATTTATACTGGGACTCATGCATGCAATTACAAGTAATCCATAATAACATTTTAAATTTTGAAATCATATTTATTTTTAGCATATGAATTTTTTAAAACTGTTTCTAAATCTTTGGTTGTCTTTCAATCATTCCACTTTACCTGCAATACTTTTCTATCACACATATGAGCCATGATGCACTGTTTGGGAACCACTACTCTACTTTGAGCGGTTCTCGAGCCTTCTATTAGACAAACAATAAATTAAAAAACTTTATCTAATGTTGTATTTTTGTCTACTAGTAGTTACATTTGATTTCTGAAATGAAGTGATTTCAGATTTACAAATATTTTGACTGGTTTTCCTTTATCTACTTAGGTTACCTTTTATCACAATAATTGCACAGTTGAAAATTGGACAAATAATTTAAATACCAATTCTTTTTATACTGAACATAAATTATAATATTACTTTTAAATGAGCCTGTCCATTGACAAGGGTTTTCACCACAAAATCAACATAAGTCATGAAGAGAGAGAGAAAGAATATTCTGGAATAATCACATGGCATTAAATCATAACTCATAGCGATAATTGCCTATGATTTAAACAATAGCTTTTCTGTTAATGAATGTTAAAGAATAAATAAACCCTACTGGATAATCTCTGTTCAAGCAATTATAGTAATGCCTAATATATTCATTGTCATTTGTCATAGAGGAACTATTCATTTATACCCTTTCAATGGATATTGATTTCAGTGACAACTGTTACATATCAACAAGTATCATTAATTGTATTAAATGTTAGTATCTTAATTTTTGAGTAATAAACTGTATATGTGGAAGTATGGCCATTTCTATTATCTTTCCGATTCATCATTAATTTCTAACAACCTTATTAATAATCATCAGTTGTTGTACGTCTTGTACAGCCAAATTCTAAATACAAGTAAATTTTTTTTCTTCCTTAAACCATTCATTTTTACATGTCAGAGTCTGTGTAAAAATTTTAAAAGGAGTTTATCTGTAAAAGGACAATATGAATAAAAACAAAAGGAAAACTGATCTTTGTCAAAGCATTTGCCTTGATAAAGTTCCTCAGAGTTAGATAAGTTTTCCTTTTGTTTTTATTCATGTCAAATTCTACTTGATTTTATTCACTTCTACAGATTTCAACCAACTCCTGAAGATATTTTATTAAAGGCATTTGAGAGGCTTGACTCAGAAAACAAAGGCCACTTGACAAAAGAAGAAATAACTAAATTTCTCACAGAAGAAGGTTAGTCTTAGTGATTTCATATTTGTAAAAAGGTTTATTTTCACTTAAAGAAGTTTATCGAAACCAATAACTTTTTTTTCACTTCAGTTTAAGAATATAATCTCATAAAAAGTTTAAATCTGTCTAAAATGTAGAAATATTAAAAGCTGACAGCTTACAATGGACTTGATTTTCAGAAATGGTTACTTATAATCTTTTGTTATATAGAGATGAATTATCCAATTACAAGAAACTTTCAAGTTAACAATCATGTCAAATTTTATTGAGCTCTATTTTTGTAAATTGTTATTTTTAGGAGAAGTATTCAACCAGGATGAGTTGGCCGAAATGTTTTCTGCTGCAGCTGATCCAGAAACTGGCAATATTTTCTACAAAGATTTTGTTCCACACATGGTTGTAGAAGATACCTTGTATTAAACTTTTGTATTTCATTTTCTTCTGTTTTAAGATTAAAATGTCACTTTATTTATATATCCTCTTTTGTATATTCTAATGCTATGGGCCATGAAATTTTATTACCTGATTAATAAGATAAAGCATGAAAGTAAAAATAATGAAAATTCATATTTGTATCTGTCAACTAGGAAGGTAAATTTGGAGCCAATTTTTAGCTGAATTCTCAAAGTGAGAAAGACATTAAAATATTTGCTTTTTCAGTTGAAAACTTAACAACTTTATATGAAAAGTACAAAAATATTTAAAAAATTTCTAATATATAACAGTCAGAGACTGTTACATATATTAAAAATATTCAAAGACTGTTGTATATAATACAAATTTATATAATTTTATAAATTTACAATATTTATAAATTTAATTTGTAGCTACAATAGCAGACACTACAGAACTTTCTAGAAAGTCACAAAACTAGACATGGATTCTACCTTGATCCTATTACCATACTTAAGCTAAGATCCTAAATAATTTGTATCATAAATATTCATGTCAGCAACATAACTGAAGAATTTCAATTATTATAATTCTTTTACTATTTCTTTTGTCTGTCTTTCTTTTTAACTTGTTTTTTATTCACTCTTTATTTTTTCAATATTGTCATTTACTCTCCTTTTGTTTTTCTCTCAGTTCATTCATAAAATCTATAAATAAAAATAACTTTTCCCTTGTTTAGTATAAGCATGAAAAATAAACAAAACTAGATGTTAGAAACAAACAATTTTCATAGGGGACATTTTTAAACTTTTTAATTTCAGTTTATAGTTATTCTGTGCATTTTGCTATAAACAATTAGAGACAGATAATACACTTTAATTCAAAAAGAATTTTGAATTGCACTTGAAATTTTCATACAATTCCTTCAGATTTCATCTCACTTAGTGCATTTGCTCTGTTCTTTTACATTTTGAAATTGTTGTTTATTGACTTACACAACCCTAAACTCTGGGATTTTATTTGCTTGATTAATAAGACAGAAAAAGTGACAAGCAGCAAAAAATATCAATTTTGTACAAACATTATCTGAGGTCAAATGATATAAAAATTAGAAAAAAGTTGTCATTATAAATAAGGTTCTGAATATGAAAATATCCGACATTTCAAAGGGAAAGAACAGAAAGAAAAAAGTTAAGAGCGGGAATTAAGAAGAAGCATGAGTGAGAAGAGAAAGAATGAAAAAGGAAGGCAGAAAAATAAGGCAGAGAAAGAAGAGAATAATGAAAAAAAAATCCTACAGATGGAAAAAGGGATAATAGGTTTAATTATAGGAAAAGGCACTTACATGAAAGAAGTGGGAGAAAGAGGAAACTATAAAAAAAGAGATGTTATAAGAAAAATGAAGAGGCTTTATGAGAGAGGTTAAAAGAAAGAAAGGAGAAAAATTTGGAGATAAAGAAGAAATATAAGAAAGAGATGTAAAGAGAAGGAGAAAGTATTAAAAAGGAAAGAGAAAAGAAAAAACTGAAACAATGGGAAAAGTGAAAGGAACAAGAAAGAAATGGAAGAAAAAGAACAAAGTATGTGAAAAGAAAGGAAGAAAAAGAACAAAGTATGTGAAAAGAAAGGAAGAAAAAGCAGGAGTAAATAAAAGAATGAGGAGAGGCAGAGAGCTAGAGTGGAGTAGATGAGTCTTTATAGCTTTGATAAAAATTCTAGCAATAACTCATAAAAATGAAAGCTCTTATGGCATTTAAGGTTGTATATTTGTGTATATTGTAGAAGAACAATTAAAGAAGAAGCATACAAAAACTTGGATTTATACTACAGATTATTTACATTATTTAGTCTATTGTCCTCATCTTTGTTGCCATATTTATCATAATGTTTTGGCCGATGTCAGTTATCAGTTATCTCCTGGTAATTCCCCTCTCCAAGTTCTCCACTGTCTTAACCAGGTATTGAACTGACAACTCTTTGGGTCCTGTCACTGGATCTAACTAACGCCTTTATCCACTGTGCCATGTGTTCTTGAGGAGAGGTGAATTAACAGGAGATAACTGACATCCATTAGGCATGGCATGTGGAACTAGAACAGTCTACCCCAGCAAAAAAAATAAACATTCCAACCACCTGAAGAAGGCCGGAGTGTACAACAACCGAAACGTTGTGATTAATATGGCAACAAAGATGAGAACAATAGTCCGAATAATGTAAATAGTGTACATAATACCTCAACTCAGAAATATCGACATATACTACGGATTGTTTATTTTTATTTTTTTATTATAGGGAGACAAAGTTTTTAATGTCTCTTCGGTATGTCGCTTTTGTTTTTCTGGTTCAGAAGTTAGGGCAAGTAAGGATAAGCATTGTTATAATGGTCAAGCTCAAGTCAGCCTTGCACTGAGTTGGAACAACCAAAGAAAAGGTTGATTTACTTCACAAGTGAAGGTTTTGGAAGACATGCAAATGCTATGCATTGGAAAGTGGAAAGTTCAGTCATCATTGGACTGGGGAAATGAATGTGATGCAGTGGGGATGTTTTTTTCATGTTTGCTTCATCTTTGAGAAAGAAAAGGGAAGGAAATATGCCTTTTTATAGAACAAACAGCACCACCTAATGGGTGTTTGATAAAATCAAGTTGGGTAATAAAATTTCCAGTTCCTTTATTACTAGCATCATGGGAAAATGTATTCCTTATTCATTTTCTCTTATATTCATTATTATTATAGTTAGTGATTTTGTTCCATTTCTCCACACTCTAAGAAATCCTGTTTTTATCTAATACCTACACATTATATCAGATTTTATTATTCGAGTCAGTGTTTTCCCAATACAATCGATATATACTGATATTGGTAACTTTTTCAGGATATATTTATATGAGCAATATCTCATGTAACTTTCAGTTTATAATATCAAACCTCATTAAAAATATTGAGAATTAAGTTGTTTGGGAATTGTTATGTTTTATGTAAACAAAGTGCAAAAGAAATTTTTGTTTATAAATTTTAATTATATAGGCTTCCATATACCTGAATAAATTTTTTTATATATCAATACAACTCTCCTTGATATTCTGGAATCATCATCAGCATCTCAACTTTTTTTTATTGTTTCAAACTTATCATTGCAACAGTTTTTATTGCTTCTCAAAGATCTTTACTTAAATATTGATTTGGATCTTCATATATATCATTCTTATGGATAGACCACTAAATTAATATTTGGAGAGGCTGGGGTATATTCCATTAATTTGATGTCTTTGAAACTTTGTACTTTTTAGCTTAAAGCTTCTTAAACCTCTACAACTCAAAATATTTTGTCTAAGAACTTACAATAATTCTTCACATTTATCTTGATACCATCAACTTTGAAAGCAGTGCCTACACTAGCAGCCCTAAACCTGACTCCACTTCCTCTCATTTTCACAATCATGTTGGTTGACTATTTCCATGAAAGAGCCAATTTTTAGCTCCACCATTGCTCTTCCAATGTAGCTCTACATTCATCACTAAAAATTATTTTCTGTTCTCCTTTGCCTAACTGATACATTTGTCTTTGTGATGGTTGTTTAAAAGTGGTAGCTATGGTTGTTTTCATGTCTTTAACCAATGGTCTTTATATTATCTTTTCTTGGTTTACATTTTCAACATCAGCTTCCAGATGAAAGAATAAAATAAGAATTTCAGTTAATCTTCTAATTTTATTTATTTGAAGAAGTTTATTTTTACATCTCTTAAGTTATTCACAAATATTTTTTTCTTTTTGTGTAAGTTTATATAATTTGTTAAATGAAATATGAAATGTTGCTAAACATGACAGAATATATATTACTTTAAAATTCTTAAATCTGTAAAGGCCTATAAACAGTTTAAATGGTTGGCAAGAGAATTCCATCAGTATTGACAACTAAGATTATCTATTATCTTTACTTTTCCTCATCCATTGCTTGTACAGCTTTCATGCCTTCCAATTTTTAATGCCCATTCATGTTTTTATCTAAACCTTTTACAAACATGAATTAGTTTTGTTTACAAAAATGGAATAAGGAATAGACAAATATTTTCTACTGTATTCTATTTATCATAGGTCTTTTCATCCCTACCTACCTTTCAATTTTTTACTCATTGTCACATGATACCCAACCAACAAGTTTGTCATTCTTTTTTTTTCTTCATCACTTCCCCTTATGTTCTATATTTTTCCTTTCACCTGCTTTTCATCTTTTTTAGCTTTAACTCCTTCCTTTCCTCCTTCACATTTACCTCTTCTCCCTTGCTTTCTCCAATTCCTTTCAACTTAATATTATTATGTAGGTTTTAAGTGATTTCAACTCAAGAAGGCTGGGTAATAGGCAGATACTACACTTTGAGCCTAGATAGAAAAAAATGTAATAGTCATACATCCAGATAAGCAGAATAATAATATGGATATTTGTGATGTTACAGTAAATGAAGCAGATAAAGTAAATGAAAATTTTTTAAAAAGAACCTGTTAAAATATTTAAAAACAAAGTTTTAAAATTTCCCTAAAGGAAATAGAATCTGAATAAATAAATCAGATGACTGATGAGCTCAAAAATGTTTTATTGAAATTGAACAAGGATTTGAATTACTATAGATATGTGACACCCAACCCTCCTCTGTCCTGGTCAGGGCACCGTTTGTGACACCCGTACTGGTCGCGGCGCACTTGTGACACCCGTCGTCCTCTGTTCTGGGCACCGTTTGTGACACCCAACTCCTTTTTCCTGGTCAGGGCACCGTTTGTGACACCCGACTTCTTTTTCAGTCACGACGCCAATATGTGACGTCGGTCCTTTGTGACGGCCTAACCCTGGGACATCGGTTGAAGTCTTGCTGGGTTCTAGCACCAACTTGTCGTACTCGGCTCGCTTCCAACGCCTGGTCACCAAAGCAACTGCTTTGATCTCGATTCAACCTACCCACGTTGTGATTTGATCTTAGGTTGACGAGATCAATCAAACGTCGGGCCGTAGTGCCAGCTGAATCTGGGTCAAGGTGATACTGCACAATAAATGTAGACAAAAAAACAAAAGCACAAACAACAACTTCAAGGCGAGCGACTGGTTAGGAATAGTGATTAATTTTATGTCGGTTTGTTGAGTTACAGGAGTGCGTCTCTCCCTTTCTCTCCCAGCCTGAAGAAAAAAAAAAAGTGGATTGTAACACTTTTGCGTTCCTTAACTAGTTCTGGATATCTGGATGGCGAATATAAGTCAGACTTCTATAATTTGTTCTTGGTTAGAAGTCTAATTCGGAAGCTTGTTTTGGTGGAAAATCTAAAGTCGGACTTCAACAAATTTGTTCTTGGTTAGAAGTCTAGGTCGGAAGGCATGGAATCGTGCGGTCACCTGTGCGAGGCGCGTCTCTCTCTTACTGTACTGGCTGTACTCTTCTGACTCACTGTCTGGACTCGACCCGACTCTCCGAACTCGACTCTCCTCTGCGAACTCGACGAACTCAGCTCTACTCTGCGAACTCTCTGAAACACCCGCAGATGTTTGCTTATATGGACGCCGATCAAAACCTGGCGTGGGGTCAAACGTGGTGTGTCCACCACGTTGATTTCAAATCCCCAATAAGGATTTTCTTTGTTTTCGGCCAAAAATAATTATCATTTTCCGTATTTGGAAATCTTATTCCACTCCCACCCTCTTCTGCTCTCATATGGGTATCTCACCATACTTTAGAGGGCGTCAACGGTTTTCCCACTTCCTCGCAGTAACATCTCATACCTATCCTCTCAATGGGCGGTGGCAGGCCTCCTCTCTGCGTCACATGATCATCTCCGCCTGGCTATTCGGCCAATAGGCGTCAACTGATAATCTCAATTTTTATCCAACTTCACGGGATATGTTTTTTCTCAACCAGGTTTCTCCGTCAACATTAAGTGGACGATTCTTTTTTGGCGAAATTGGGTTAATTAAAATACCCTAACATAGCCTTCGTTATCACAAACGAACCTAAACAAAATGCAGATGTCCTGTCCAGGCGACATCTTGATCGAGGGCCCTGCGTGCGGTCGGCAGACGACCCATCAACTACTGATAACACAAGTTTGTCATCCTGACACAGCCAATGTTCTATCTGCCCAGAAGCTCTGGTATCTCTCAAAAAATGACCATCAGAATTTTCCTCATTCCCCCACTCAAAACAACATCGCTTTTGTGGGTGGCATTCTTTCCTTCTCTTATCATCTAAGTTGTTAAGTCTTGTCCCTCTGTCTCTTTCTCTTCCCTCTCTCTTTGATATATCTCAGCATCACACTTCCGCGAGAAAGTAATGTGGTTATCTTGAATTCGCACTTGAAAATAACAAAACAAAAAATCTTTTTTTTTTTTTTTCACCGATACTCTGTTTGGGAAAATAACAAAACAAAAAGAATATCGCTCAGTATGTCTTTCGTTATATCTATCGGTTTAAGTATCCCCGTAATTAACTTCTGTGGTTAATCAATTGATTAATTAACCTGCCGTTCCTAAATAGTGTTACAGATATTTAAAATGTGAAGATGTTCAACATTGTTACAGCCAATAAAAGATAAATTTAAAACAAACTTTAATTTGGATAAATGAATGAAAATGAAGATTACTCTCATTACTATTATGAATTCATTTACTTTTCACTTCTGTTCAGCTGAGGGCCAAGGTGTATAACTGAATAGCAGTTGGGTGACATCAGTAGTTTCTACAGTAGATCACAATTGCTATAGGTCAAAGTTCAAAGTCATAAATGACGCATAATGGAAGACCAGTATTACAGTACAAGTAACCAGAATATTCTTTCTGAATGATAAATCAGATAGCAATACATTCATGACAAAACAACTTTTGTATCTTCCATGATGAGAAAAATTCATAAGATTTCCAAACTTAAATTTTGATGATTAAAAGAAACAGGTTCATTATATAAAATCAGAATCTTACTACTTTTATATAGCAAACAGGAAAACCACTTGGAATGCTTCAATCTCTACTGCTTATAATGCATCATTAGTGTCACATGGATGGTTGGGTCATGTTCATGGAATGAAGGATGTTTGTATACCAAAGGACAGTGAACTAGTCACAGGACAATGCCAAGTCGGCCACTCTGAACTCTGCTTTAAGGATGTCTGCAAGTCCAACTTAAAATTCACAAAGCTTGGTCCAAGTAACTGGGAGCAACTTGTGAGTGACTAACAATTGACAACAGGCTGTTGGCAGTTGGTGACAAGACCAGGATAAGTGTAATCCTCAGATACAGAATAGGTGATGATGCAAGGCAAAAAGACAGCAAAATCAAGTTTATGCTCCACACAAATTTTGCATGCTTTGGCTGTGGACATAATGGTGGTTCAATAATCAGATTATTAAAACATTCTAGAAATTCCTCTCAGTGGGACGGATTCTAACCAATGAGGATGTTACCATTATCTTACAGGATAGTTGCCAACAAAGAACTAGTTTTATGCTTTAAAATTGTCTGATTAGATTCAATATGAATTCTAATAATTGGTATGCTATTTCTCTTTAGCTTAACCTTGCACACTATTTACATTATTCGGACTATTGTCCTCATCTTTGTTGCCATATTTATTACAACATTTTGGTTGTTGTATGCTCCAGCTTTGGTGGTTGGAATGTCAAACTGAACCCTTTATTTTGCTCACTGGAGTAGATTGGTCTAGTTCCACGTGGCATGTCTAATGGAAGTCAGTTATCAGTTATCCTCAAGGACACATGGCACAGTGGATGAAGGTGTTAAATCCAGTGACAGGAGCCAAAGAGTGGGAGTTCAATACCTGGTTAAGGCAGTGGAGAACTTGGAGAGGGGAATTAACAGGAGATAACTGACATCCATTAGACATGGCACGTGGAACTAGAATAGTCTACCCCAGTGAGCAAAATTTGACATTCCAACCACTGGAAGGCTGGAGCGTACAACGGCCGAAATGTTGTGATAAAGATGAGGACAATAGTCCGAATAATATAAATAGTGTACATAATACCTCATCTCAGAAATATAGACAACTTAGCCTTGGTTATACTCTCTTGCAAGCAGTCAGTTTGAACATAAATTGTTCTGTCATCAAATGGTCCTCAGTTAACAAATTTCAGTGTTTGTTGGCCTCAGAAAAAAGGTGCCATCAGCATTTTAATCTGACATATTATTAACTCTTAAGGATTACTCAGCAAATATAACTTTGTAACTAAGTAAATGTGGCTCAACAAAGACCTTGACAGCCATAACATTTGCGCCTCTGCTAATCCTCTGTATCAATGTCATTAATTTTCTGCAGTAATTTTCCCAGGGAATTGAGAACATTTTTGCAGTTAAGAAATAACACATTAATTCATGCAAATAATACAGATTAAAAATATACATATATTTATACCAATAGCTACACACACACACATTGAAAAATGAAATGACAAAAGTTTAGCCTTATTTATTATCACTGTGTAGCAAACTGTCACAAATTTACAGAAGCATAAGTTGAAATAGTCACAAATTCAATCTTCCACCTCGTTCTTTCCCTGTTGGTCATTGCCAGTGATTTTATATATGTTCCAAGGTAGGTACACTAGTCTGTGGTGAGCACATCCAGGTTATTCCATCAACCCTGTAGGTAGCACATCTGGGCTATTTTATCAACTGTTTTGTTTTAAACAAAAGAATGAGTTTGTCTTGTTTTTTTCCATTATATCATGGAGCCAATGGCATTGGCAGGCACACACCCTCAGCCTTTTTGAAAGTAAGTGGATTTCTTCTGCACACATTGAATAACATGCCAATAAAACCATTAATGATTTGTAGGAAGTAACGTAATGTCAATGCATGTGAAAAGAATAACTTTGTGTGTTTAAACAAAACATGAATTTTGCCTCAAATGCTGCAGTCAAGCAGCACAAATGGGATGACATCAAATGCATAGCAATATTTGAAATCCTCACTTGACCAATTAGCCTGTCTGTGCACTTCATCTCAAATATATAGTGAGGAATAGTTGAATTCTCTGTCATTATTGTACTTTCCTGGACAACCACAGCGTCCACATCAATGTATAACTTGGTCTTTCATATCTGTAAATTTCATCGCTGCCATGAGATTAACATCAGCCATCCCGTCATGCCATCACTAGATGCAACAGTTATCCTCTCCCTACTGGAGTCAGTGGGTTTTGACCAGGAAGACAAAAGGAGCCGTAACAACATTATTTTTCCTTTCACAGGTAGACACTGCTTGTAATGATTCCCTCTCAAATAGCAACCAGGCCACATTGCTTGGGTCAATTGCCTGACAAGTAGAGCAGTGAATAGTGATTTTCCAAGCGTAGCTTAGATGTGGCACAAGGCCGAAAGTAGTGGGCACCCAGTGAGGATCGAACTCACTACTCAGTCGTAATCGTTCTAGCGAGACAAGCTTGGTGCCCAAGTAGAGCAGCGAATATTAGCTACATGTAAGTCAATGTCCAACACATATGAATTTTTCATAGTCAGGGTGCCTGGTGTTGTTGGTCCCTAAGTTGCCAAACTGCTTAACTAAATTGGATCCATGGCAACTCAGCTCTACGACAAAGCATTTTGTAGTTAATATATTTGAAATCTATACATAAATAAAGGGCAGCTGTCTGTATGTGCATGTGTGTCTGGCTAAAATTTAAAATTTTCAATAAAATGGCTGAAAAATATCAATAAATTGTCAATAAACTATTATTCAGAGATCTTCCGAGTAACACTGGGTATCCCTGCTAGTTAAATCTAAAGGGTAAAAATAAAAATATGAAATATATTGAAACTGGTATTAAATTATTTGTTATAATGAAATTGGTTCATAGCTAGATGTTTTTGTTTTTTTTACCTGCCAAGTGTTTTTTACTCAAGCATCTGTTTCAATAAAATTTTAATGCCAGAATATCACAAACACAAATTTGTAGGAACAGATTTTGTTATTTAGTAGAAAAAATATTGTATAAAGAAAGTGCTTGCAAAAAAAACTGTGTCATGAGGATGGCTTTTTTCCACCTTAATATCGCTATTATTTTAACTACCTTCAACACCTTGGCAATGTTTATTGTTTTAAAAATCAATACTTAAAATTTTAATAAAACCTAAACATATGAGAGGGAATTTACAACAAAAATTTAAGCACTTTATGATATTGTTTATTAGAATGATTGGCAAAACATTGATTAATTGCCAATTGATTCAAACTTTGTAAAATGAATAATAAGGATTTCCTTATAGTTGGTACACATATTTTAATAATTTTTATTTAATTAAATAATTTACTAAATGCTTATAAATTGGTAAATGATAAATATTGCATTAGTTTTAATACAATTGGGTGTTTTTAGAATGTAAATATAAAATTATTCTCGTAAATAAACAATCTAATAGTGTTTAATATTTCAATATTTTAATATGTTCTAAATTTTCAAGAACAAAAAAAAATGTGAAAATTCAGTTTCATCATATGTTTAGGTTTTAATTGTAATAAAATAGATTAAAAAATAATCTCAGAGTTGAACAAAAATCTTTGTTAGGAAAATAAACAGTAATAAACTTTTGACCTCCTATTTTATTGTGTTTAAGAAAAATTTCAATTGTATTCTTTAGCAAACTAAAATTTTAAGAGAAAAGGGATAAAAAAAATTCTTGCTTCAGTGAGATGAAAGTGTTTTAGATCAAGGGACCATATGAAAAAATCCTGTACAGAAACAGACATTTTGTTGACAAGGACATCTTTTTTGATTGTAAGAACAACTGTATTAACATTAGAAAAGAATCTTTAAATAAAATACTTCAGTTTGTGCATAAAATTTGTTAAAAGGTACTCACAGGCTGTACTAAAATCTATAATATATTTTGCTAACAATTTCATGCTCATATTTATTGAATTATATTCATAATTAGGGACTTAATATTATCAAATATTGTAGAAATATGAGGTCAAGTCAGAAAAGACTATTCAGAACAAGAAAATTGGAGGAGAAATGTATATTATAATGAAGTCTGAAAGTCATTTTTCTTCACAAGAAAAATTATCATTCCTATATTTTTTTAAAGTTTTTGATAGCATTAATAGTCTTTTGGCAATAGAAAAAAAAAGAAGATATTTTGTTAAAAAATGAAAATGGTAACATTTTTTTAGAGCCGTCAATATCAAACCAGTGATAAAAAAACTCCTAATTTATAATGAAGAAATTTTTGATCACAATGGTATGAGAAACTGCAATCTTGGGCACTTTAGGGTAAACTCTTCTTTTTTTTTTTGATGACTCATTGATTAACAGATTTAATTTCATTTTGTTGTCTAGACTCACTGAAGATTATTAATGCTGTCAAATGTTTATGATAAAACACTGAAGATTTGAGAAATTAAGAAAAATGGCTTTATTTATAATTTGGATATATTCCAGATTTTACAAGTACATAATGTTATAATCAACAAATTGTTACTGATAAAACTAATGGCAGAAAAGATTGAATGTTTAAAACATTTTTACCATGATGATTATGGAGTTTAATAGTACATCAACTCCTATATAATGGTCATTTTACACAAAACAAATTCTCTTTTAAATTGATTCTTGTCACACTCATTATTAGATGTAGTAACCTATAATCCAGTGACAATCAAACAAAGATTGTATCATTTTTATTTATCTGCAGAAAGGGGGAAAAAAGAATCTCTTCCATTCCATTTTAGACTGATTTTTCCAAATGGTAATTGTATTAAAAAATAAATAAAATTCCACTTCAAAATTTGTTTGCTTATGTCCAGCTCAAAATCAGATTTGTCAATTTTTTTTTATTTTCTTTCCTTTTAAAGAGATTAAAAGCTGTTTTTAGAACAAAATTTGGTTAGCATTGTTCATTTTTCTGGCAGAAACACAATGAGAAGAATTAAGAGAGAAAGTGCGTTTTTTAAAAATTATATTCTGGCTATGTCTTTTTTAAAAACTTTCAGCACCATTAATTTTCTCAAGGATTTATACATGGAAATATCACAGATTTTACAACCGCTAGTGAGAAGGGTTCTGATTTAGAATTAAAGGTTTGAAAACACCCATTTGATATTGACCAAAGAGAATTTTGCTTAATTTTTTTGATCAAACATTAAGCTCACTAGAGGACATTACAAAGTTAAATAAAAAAAATAACACAAATTTCCTTCATGCAACAAATAAAAAAATATAGAAAAATAACTTCTTTAAAATAATAAACTATAATATCAATATGTTTTCATTATTTATGGAGAATATGTGTATTAGATTTAAAAGGAATAATAATGTTTGAACAATTTTTAAAATTTTGTTCTTTCTAACTTTTATAATTCCCAACCCCTGCTATTAACCATCATTGCTTTCAATGGCATGTCAAAGTTTTTAAGAAAGGCATGCCTAAAATGTGAGCATAGGCAAGAAAAAAAAACCCTGCTAATCAGATCTTTATATGTAAGCAGTGCCAATGTATTTGTTGTAAAATTAAAATAAGTATGAAGCTTGGTTATTAATGAGATAAGGATATCACCTTCCAACCAGGTCATTTGTCAATATCACTCATTTTTGTTATTTTTCATATAAATCTCAACATTTTGATCAACATACTCTCCAGTTTTCATCTGCTCTTCATTGCAGGGTCTGTTACAACTGTGTATTTTTATTTAGTTATATCTAGCAAACCATGCATTGAAGTCCAGATAGAAGTACGATTTTTTAAAATATAAGATAAATAATTACAGTTCTGTATTAGACAAGTTCAGAATTATTGTATCTTTCGAGAATCTTATGAAAGCTTCAATTCAGGAAAGTGTCCTTGTGCAATATACAACCAATTTCTAATTCATTTATTAAATTTTCAAAAACTAATAACCTGTAATTACCTAATTATTTATGAAAATTATACAAATATACTGAAATTAAAAATGGTAAATAAAAATTAAATATCTTATTTAAAATTTAATGCAACCAAAGATGAGTGTTAATTTGAACAATTCCTTGAGGTAAGCAGACAATATGCTGGAAAAATGATTGTTCCCTTATCGCAACTAAGTATAATGTCTGTGTGTTTGTGTGTGTGTATGAAGAATAAGCCATTGTATATGAAATTTATTCTTGTATATAAAACAAACGTAAAGTTAATCTATTAAGAGAATAATTTCCATAACAGGTTTACTGTGTGTGCGTGTATTTATATATTTACATACATTATACATTGTTGCATATATTTTCTCATATACATATATATTCACACATATGCCATTAGAAAATCAATTCTGATGAAATGGCAACCATGTTGAAAGAACTGTTCTGACGGTGGTGTTATTTTTTTTTACTGAAGAATTTCCAGTAGACAAGTCCAGCCAAAGTGCCAAGCTCCACCAGAATAATGGCGATTAAAATCATCTTGTCTGTCATTACTCTGAAAGACAAAATAAAACAATTGAAATGAGGTGGTATTCAGATAGAAGGTGCATACACATGTTACCCCCACCCGCCTCACACACACACACACACAAAAACATGCTGAAAAGTTCTCAGTTTGACCAAGAAGACTCCCCACTGAAAAAACATATCTTTGGTCAGACTTTGGGAAGTGAGTTGTGGCAAGAACATTTCATCCCTACTATCTGTGTAAAAATAAAATTAAATATTAATTTATTTATCTCTGCTTTGAGTTTTGTTGAAATTACATCCACTCATCAGGGCCTTCATCATAAAATACAATATATTACAGAAATCATTTTTCTTATAAGATCTTACTTAATTTTCCTTAAAAAGATGTTAATTTTTTATGTCAACTTATTTTAAATTTCTTTCTTAAAGATGTAATTGTATGATGTAATCTGTAATTGTTCAATTATATGTATTAGATAATTTTTATATAATCAAAGTATTTCTGTTATGGATCCCTACCATTTATAGTTGGAAGCGTTTCTTGATTTTAGGATACATGAATCCCTAAGATTACATTCACTAACAAGAATCAATGCATCTTGGAGGAGTTTAGGAAATGTTACACATAATATAATTGAAAACAATTTACTAATATAAAGATATTCATGCAAAAATCATATTTTCCTTTATAGTTAATATAGTTGTACTTATCATTTACACATTCTTGGGTAACATTAAAAAATGGATTCAGTTTATCAAATAAGACAAATTTTTTATATTATTTTACCATATTTCAAGCAACTTCATAATTATATCCTACAGAAAATTTTTATCTTGCTCAAAGAAAAAAAAACTGTTCTAGGTACATTTTTTTAGTCTTTCAGGGAATGTTTTTTCATTAAGAATATTCTATAAGAACTGCAATAAATGGTAACCCAAAGGAGCAACATCTTGCAAATAGAACAGATGAATGAAAACTTCCCAAACAAACTGTAAAAATTTTTGCCTTGGTCACCAAAGAAACATGAAGACTAGTATTATTCTGATAGAATATTGTGACCATTCTTAATATCATTAAGTAAAAAATTTAAAAGCCAAAAAACACTACATTATTGCTCCTGCCACCAATTCTATGCAATGTTCTTGCCTACCTACCGTCTAGCCATTGTTCGCATTATCCTTCGACTTTTGCTGAGGTTTGAATCTGTGTCTATCAGCTGAAAAAATTAAACAAAAAAATGAAAAAGAAGTAATTTCAGCAAAAAAGAAAAATATCATTATATAAAATGCTCCAATTAATGCTACCCTTGCCTAAGCATTTCAATATATTTACACGTTTTAATATTCAAAATTTCTCTTGCAAAAACATCAGCATGTAAAGCAGATTTAGCTAATTTATCACTTGCATATTTTTTCTGTAATTTTTATATTTTAATGAATTTTTTACAAGGAATTTTGAGTGATTATAGCCGGATTGCCACCAGGACAGCAGATAGCGCCTAACCTGAGTAGCATGAGGAATTCTTGAATAAAATTTATATAAAAAGTCCTCCATTATCCCCGTTGTACTTGGTACATCATATTTAACATGGAGCAAGAGAATAATTACATTTGGAATCCCTGAATTCAAACAGAAAGAAATTTATTAAGGGAAATAAATCTTAGTTTTAATTACTATATTTGTGGTTATAAAAATGACTCAATTATTTCATTTCTTATGCATTTAAAAATGCTTTTAATATTTGTTTTGAAAAAATGCAATTTCCCTTCAGGATGTAGGAACTCATGACTCTCAACAGAACCGTTTTCTTTATTATCTGGGAATTGTCATGCATTCTTAGGAAAAATAATGGAGTGGCTTCCTGTTGCCTTCTCCATGGTTTGGAATTCAGTTTTATTTTATTTTTTTACAATAGTTGCTACCCAAAGCTAGAGAGCCCAGCCTACTCTGCTATTTAACCCTTAGGAGGGAAGCAGAAGAGACAGATACATTCCTTTCCTAAGGTTATTAGTGTGAAAGTGAATGCAATAGACTAGATCAGAATTTGAACTTGCTAATATCCATTACACCACCAACACACCATTTTTAAATGAATATGTTAAAAACTTAGTAAATGTTAAAATGAAAAAGATTAAAGTAACTTACAATTTACTACAGTTAATTTTTTTTTTAGCATTTTCATATTTAATGTTCTGAAGAAAATGTAAAGAGATGTTCATGTTTGCTAATCAATATCTTTGTTGGAATTACGTTCATTTTTCATAAACTAAAATTATCTGATGAATGAAATTAATTGAAAATGTTATTAATTATTTTAAAATGGGATCTAAGGAAGACTAAATGTTGCCAAATTGGATTTCAGCACTTTAAGCACTGGACTTAAAAATTGTTGATGTTATATATCCACTCACACATCCAATTCTGTGCAAGAATTTGCAATAAAATCCAAGGGAGGTAACAATTAGCCTAATATTTTTAAGGTGCATTTCAGACCCAATGAGTTGAAAAAAAATACAATTGTTTTGGCTTTGACTGAATTGAACAGTTTCTTAAATGTGTTAACAATACTTACTCTTCCTTTGGTCCTGTCAAGAACATCTCTCTGTCGACTGAGATCTTCAATGATGTCTGTACCAATTGCATCTGTTTCAGAAGCAATCTGTTGTGATCTGGCAATACTTTCAGATGTCCGAGTCAAAGATTGTATTCCTGACATCAATTTATGTCGGTTTGAGGCTTCAATTCTCTTTGAGACGTGAGGAAAAAAGGGGATATAGAATGAATGACATTTTCGTTGTTAATTGTTAGAAAAGCTCTTTTATAACATTTCCTGGTCGATCTATTTTCAAGGGAAATAACTTGACTTACGTCCCTTAAAAAACCAATAGAGAGGCTACTTTCGTATTTTTAAAGAAACTATCAAAATAAAGTCTTGGCAGTTCAACAAGATTTTATGACATTAGTTTTCATTATGCATATACGTAATTTTCAAAGAAAAAAATGTGTACGCTAAAAATGACATCTCATTCATGGCTTATTTGGGGTGGCAGAGAGAAGGGCAAGGCAAACTTAATAGTAACTGAAATTTTTATTCTGCAACAAATGTTACAAATATGCCATCAAAATTGCAAGATTTATCATTGTTCATAAATAATGACAATTATTGTCAGCTGTCCCTTTTGTAAAATAGTGGGAGAAAATATGTAGATGAGCCCCAAACCATTTAAACGAACTTCAATTTTGTTATATTATTCATTTTATCTTAGGGACTAAAGCACAATAGTAGTATAAAAAAAATATTTTATAACATTATCTAATTTCCTCTTTGCTCCACAGCTTCTAAGAGTCAGCCTCCCCATTCATATTGTGTTTATTTTAGATCGGTGATCTGGAGGTGAAGTTGGTTGAAACACTCACAGTAAAATGAATTCAACCAGAAGAAAAAGTAATTTGAAGGATAAATGAAAAGTGCCTATTTATAATCCCAAAAATAATCAAGGTTATGAGTTTCAATTTTAACCCTTCACAATTCAATTAAAAAGCATTCTAATTTTCTAACTACAGTTGTTCAGTCAATTTTCATATGATCAAAGCTTTACTGGTTCATCAACTCAGTAGCTGATGAAACTGATACTTGGGATAATTCACTAATAAACTTCAAGCCTCAATCACTTGCCCATGCTCTTCCCAAATTTGGCTTGGTTTGTTTCTTGTTTGTTTTCCAGTGTTGTTATTCTACAATTTTATAGGCCCAGGTCCCTCTCCTTACCACCATCAGGGCATAACCATGTTTGTTATATCGTCAGATAATTCAAGCATCAGTATTGTCAATATTAAATAATATTCATAATATCTGTACATCTTCACCAGCTTTCAAATATGTTTTCTAAACTCTACAATAAATGTTTCCTTCCTTACAGGGAGTTCAGTAATCATATTAATCTCTCAAATAATATCCATAATCAACAGGACAAAAAAAAATCTATCAAATATTATTTTCTGATTCTGCCAACCAACTTTAGGCCTTATCTAAACATAAAATAATTTCATTTTCCAATTCTTAGTGCTCTTCCAAAAATTCTCCCACTTTTCAAATGTTAAGGTGATAATTTGGTGACCTGTCCTTACAGTTGTTGTCATGCCTTCCTATGTATCTTCTCTCTGACAGACTCAACAGAACTCCCTAAAATGCTGAGGACTCCCATCCAAGTAAATCAGTATACAATAATAATTTTGAATATTTTAGAAAAACAAATTCAGGTAAGAAGTTATGAAAACGAAAATTAAAATAAATTGAAATTTTAGGAAAAGAAACAAACTTACAAATTCTTTATCATGGACCTGAGCATTAAATTCAGTTTCAGAAGCATTTCTTTTCTAGAAAAACAAAAAAAACAAAAACACAACAGTTAAATTTTTTGTTTTAAATGGTTATTTTCTTGAAAAAGTTAATTTCTTAAAAATATTTGATCATGTATCAAGTCATTTGTTCAAAGAACAGATCTTAATTTTCTTTTTGTTTGTATTTTTGAAATTATCCATTTTTGCATAAAATTTTTGAAAGTGGTGTTTATGTTATTACAAGTCTCTGTCAAAACCGACAGAATTATGTATGGAACAAAATTTCAATCTAGGATCAGTGTAATTTGCTTTGGATTAAAGTGTGTGTGTGTGTGTGTGTGTGTGTGTGTATGTGTGTTATTTTTAATTTATTTTGTTTAAACACTATTTTTTATGTATACTAATATTTGAGTAGAAGCTCTGTTTTTTAATTAAACAGTATTTTTTATTCAACTACATCTACCAGCCTGAATATTTAAGAAATCTTGTCAGAAAAATATGTGTCCTCCATCAGGATTTGAAACTGCATCTCCTACGAGGAACTGTTCTCAAATATTCAGGCTGGTAGATGTATTTGGATAAAAAAAAATACTGTTTAATAAAAAACAAAGCTTCTACTCAAATATGAGTATCCATCAAAAATAATGTTTAAACAAAATAAATTAAAAATAACAATATGTCGGATTTAATCCATTTCCTAAAAAGTAAATTGTCTTTGTTTATGTTAGGATATGAAACAGAGCAGATATGGATGTTTCAAGAATCAGCAGAGAAGCATGCATTCAAAATTCACTATTTGGGCTTTGTTTGATGGGAAGTCCTACGTGGCTGAGCGGTCAAGCACGTCTGATCCAATGACTATTCTCCATAGGGGATGCAGGTTCGAATCCTGTCAGAGGATGCATATTTTTCTGACAAGATTTCTTGAATGTTCAGTTCAGTAGATGTGTATTTGGATAATAAATACTGTTTAATTAAAGTAAAAAAACAGAGCTTCTAGTCGAATATGTTAAAAATAACATCATATATATATAAATATGGGAAAGAAAGAAAGGATTTAAAAAGAAAAAACATGGAAAATTTCACCCTTGCATTATAAGTCTTGAGTCTTGATTTCTTACCCATCATAGATGGGTACTTCAGTGTGTGTGTAAAATATATATATTTTATACACACACTGAAGTAAAATAAATAAATATATATATATATATATATTACACACACACTGAAGTACCCATCTATGATGGGTAAGAGATCAAGACTCAAGGGTGAAATTTTCCATGTTTTTTTCTTTTTAGATTTTTTTTTTAAATCCTTTCTTTCTTTCCCATATTTAAAGAAAACTAAGTTTAAATTCAAATATTATAGTAACAAAAATCTATTGTTATATTAGGTACATGCAAAATGTGTGGGATACTTTTCTGAGAGCCAGAAGTTTCTTGAGGTGTATGTGGCAGGAGTGTTCTTGGGAACATCAGTGGGCCTTCCAACAACACAATGACCCAAAATGTGTGTTATGGTTGGTCAAGAAATATTAGCAAAAGAGAAGCAGGAATATGGTGATGAAGTACAAAAACCAGTTACCGGATGTGATAAGGCTATGAGTATGAATAATGTTGAACATGCCTTTTGGAATTAAGTTGTAAATAGTACAGTTTTATTCCATTTTCCTAATTCTATTGTTTGCTTAATTCTTCTTTCTTTATATGCCAATTTAGGCAAGAAAAAAAACATTCCTTTAATTAAAATATTTTTTTGAAAATGACACATTTTTCAGAGGTATCAATGATTTGGGGCTCAACTGTATATCACAGATAATAGTGGGTACACTCACTACTTTTTTTTTGTATCAAAAACAAATAACTGTTATTAGTTCTGTATTTGTATAGATTGATTTTTTTTTTTTTTTACAGCTTTTCAACTTATAGGTTATTTAAAACCAAAACATATTTCAGACTGTTGGATGTTGCTTACAGTACCTGGTATTCCAAAGTGATCCCATTTCTAAGTACTGACCGAGCTTAACACTGCTTGAATGGGAACCAATGTTTTCAGCCTGATTTGACTCGAGGCATATTTCTATAGAAAATCTACAAAAACAGCAAAAGTGTTAAGAAAACAAGAGAGATTTCAGTACCAAGTTTCTAGTAAGGCCTTCAATTTCTTTTCGATAGTTCCTCAATCGATTCATCATCTGCATTCGATAGGTCGGGGGTGCAGCTTTGCTCTCTTGTTCCATTTCTTGTACCTGTAAAAGTCAAATCAAACATCCATTCAAGATTAAATTGATCATCATCCTTCATCCCTCAGCTTCTCTTTGTCAATCTTTATGTTGTAATATACTTATCAATATGATTATCAGTTAAGATAAAGCCAAAATCTAATTTTAAAAACCATGAGTTTTGTTTACAAATATTCTCGGGTTTATTTTTGAATAAAATACATTTTTCTTTGTATCTTTGTTATCCTTTAGTCTCTCTTTAAAAACAGTAATCAAGATTTAATTTTCTGTTCTGTTTTTCATCTTGAATCATGTGTCTGTACAATTTATGGTGAAAGATTATTCTTCATTGTTAAGCAACTGACATCAAGGCATTTGCTGATGAATGAGGTGGCATAATTTGATAAATTATTTATAGGAAGGTTTAATCTGCAGTGCACTTCCGCTGCAAGCCATTTCAATTGCATTTCTATAAGAAACAATATTCTGGAATAATAATCAAAATCATACAAAGGTGAAGTTTAAATGTTATTTCTGAAACTCTATAAAAACACACAGTCAAAATCTATTTATAGTACATTCTTTTGCAGGTGTATCCTCAGTAGAAGTTGTTTGTTTTGCTGGCTTACCAAGAGAGCTGCTTCTTCCAATTTACTCTCAGCTGATCGAACAGCATTTTTCTTTTCCTCTAGAAAATAAAAACATACATAGATCTATTATTAGATTCATAATAAATGACATTGAATTTATTTCTATACAAAATGACACTGATAATGTGGCTTACAAAGAAAAGCTTCAATGATATTCAATAGCTAACATTGTTAGGAACTTGGTGTGAAGTATACAAAAAATGTCAGTATTTTGGAGATACTCATACAAGCAAATATCAAAACCCAATTTAATGTGAGTTGTAAATGTTTTGATATTTCTTTAAATATCATGACCATTTCAAATGTGACTTGGATTTATTTGTTCAGTTTTATGTGTACTTCAAAGTGCTCACATTATAAAATGCCTGCTTATACATTTATGCTAAATACAGTGTGTGTTAGAATTTGTTAAGGCTAGGATCTTAATAAAAAATAATGAATATATTGCACTTGCATCTGACATGTCACAATTGAAGGTGGAAAATGGCAGCCATTTCTTTTACTTGACACTTTAAAAATAAATTATTTTTCAAGGGAAATTTCAAAGTAACTCAAATTTTTATTGTTTTAACAAAAATTTATTATTCTACTTAATATGTTACTGTGAACCATTGTTTGAGAAACTTTAAAATTTATTATTCATGAATTTTATTTTAAAAATATTGTAACTATTGTTTGTGGATTTTTTTTATCCTTAATTAATAAATATTTATTCCTCTAACATGAAATGGAAGTTTTCTGTCAAGGTAAATTTATTACTTATGAATTTTATTAAAAGATAATGTAACTGCAGATTTTTTTGGTACAATTTCCGTCTACCAAATATATTATTTGTATTGTAATAGACTATTAAAATATCGTTTTTTTTCTTCTTTACTAATCAATATCTATTCCTTTATAAAATAGCTATTTTTCTTTTAAGTCAAATTTGGATTTAGTGTTTTTTTAAGAACAATTCCAGTGAAATGAAACAATTTTAATATAACTCGTTGCTATAATCTTTTTCAGTATTATGGTGCTTACATTCTCCAAGAGAAGAACCAGTAAAATATTGCATTTTATCATCTTTATAAAACTTTTAAAACAAATGTTAAAAGGCATATTATTTTAAATTTGTCCCCAAATACAAATGAAATCATTAAATCAAAATAACATATTAAGCAAAAATTAACATTTAGAAATGCTCTTTGAGTACAAAAAATTAAAAAATTAAAAACAAAAATTTATTTAGCTTTCTTTCCCAAGTGATTTTTATGTCAACAGCTGATAAAATGATGAAAAGAAAATATTTTTAAAAAAATGAAATGTTGTAATGAATCATATCAAATGGAAGCAAATCCCCCCCCCAGAAAGGAAGAAATAATATTTCTTAAATAATGGCATTATAATTATTATTTGGTGATATCTAGTTGAGCTTCTTGAAATACAAAATGAAAAAAAGTTCTTTTATAATAAAACCATAAGTACTTCAAGGTGAATTACTTATTTTATTTACTTATGAAAATGATGAAAGTATTATTTTAATACTACATTACATCAATACTCTTATTTCTCTCTTAATTTCCTGTCCTTCTTTCCCTCACCCCACCTTATGTGAATAAGCATTTGCACCTTAACAGTGAAAAAGACATTTTTTGTTCACTTCGAAATCGCAGATGCCGTTTCACAGTGTCCGCATGAACTGGTAAAATTCATTTTTGTAAAAGATGCATTATGACCAAACCTGAAACTAAGATGAATTGTATGAAATTAAAAAATGTGATATTAATCAATAAAAAAAGGAAAATTATCACTCAATTAAATCTTATTCCTTCTTTATAATGAATGTTCAAGTGAAAAATATAAAGGAGGAAAACAAAAAGAAAAAAAACCCCAAAAAACTTGCTTTTCAAATATTACATTACACAATACTGGTTGACAGTGTATTATTATTTATTATTATTTACAATGATTTTACACACAAACTCATTTCCTAACAATCAAGGTTGCAAGCATGTAGGTACAATTAGTGGTAGGAGTCAGAAATAAGCCCTTCATAAAAATACTGGTCACATGTAAAGAATTATCTAGTCATTTGATAATATAAAATTCAATAAACTAAGCTAAATACACTGATATACCACAAGTCATGTGATAGCAGTATGTAAAGGTAGGTAGTGCTACCATACTTTGGTGTCATGGAAATGTCCAGAGCAACATCAAGCTGACATGAATTATCAGAATTGAATTGAGGCATGATAGTGATTGCCAGAGAGATGGCTCTTGGAAGAAAATGGTTTTAAATCAGAGTTGGGTCTATAAATCACAACAATTTTACCAATAATTATAAAATATTCATTTATGAAATTTGTGTTCAAATTCATAGTAAAAAAATAAAAATAAAAGCCATTATTCAAAATTCTTTAATGCAAAAATATGCTTGCCTAAATGTTTTTACTCAAAATAAGAACATTTAACATTATGCAAACATTTATTTTGTGGATCTTGAGAATCAAGCATTCATTAAATGTGTGTAAAAGTTTCCAATCTTTTTCTACTGTATATTCAGTTCAGTTTTATGGGTATGTGTATATATGTACACACAAAAATAGTGTAACTGTAAAAGGCTTAGAATATACAAATTATTTAAAGAGAAATATATTGCAATATTTAAATTTTTCCTGTCAAGTAATACATCAGTTAAAAAGGAATAAAATGTAATTTAATTTTACATACAAGATTGCAGTAAAAAAAAATCAGATTAAAAATTTTTATGGACTTAAATTAATTTTCATCATCATCCCCACCTTGACTTTTGTAATCATAGTTGGGGGATCCACACTAAATCTCCTCCACAACAGTCTATCAATGGCAGCCATCAGCAATTCTGGTATAGTCATACCTGTCCATTATTTGACATTATCCAACCAGTTTTTACTTTGACGTCCTCTTCTATGTCTACCTTCAATGGTGCCTTGCATGATGGTATTTAAAAAGTCATTTTGTAGTGAAATATTTCATGTCAAATCTATAATACAAATACTTATCGACAGAAGTTTATAATTGCAATTTTTTAGCAATTCATTAACAATTATACAAAGCATGTTTTTATCAAGATTTCTTACATGTTGTCAAAAACACAAATGGAAAGGAAAAATAAGTTAATATGAAGGATATACTAAAGTTTTTAAAAACTGAACTATTAGAAACTTTTTAAAATTTTCCTGTGAAAGGGGAAAGTGTAAGACAACAAAATATTCCCCTCTATAGGGGAATAAATTTTCTGCAATCACAGAATTGTGGAATCGTTAATCTTAAACAGAATCTGGGTTTTTAATGTAATTTTCAGTAATAAATAACAAAATTATTTGATTTTTTTTTTTTTCAGATTTAAAAATTTTTTTTTTAGAAACTTAATAACTGTCTCTCGATTTTGTTAAACATTTTATAACAATAACGTAATGTAGTTATTTCCTTAAAATTTGTTTTTATAAATCTTTGTAGGTATTTTCCTTATAAAACCTGAAAAATAATTAAGAAAAAAAATGTTGGCTAGTCTATTTTTAAATATTTTATAACTTTTCTAAGAAACTGTATGTTGCAAACGTGATGAAAGTCGGAAGATCACGGCTAGGTCATGGCCACCGAAATCCATTGCTAAAGTGGAAATGGAAGACAGACACTAGTTGATGCCAAAATTGGAGGGGGGAGGGGAGAGAAAGGCGTAGATGAAACCAATAAGTTTAAGAAATCCATTTCCGTAAGGCCTCATACAATTTACAAGTAAAAGATTCTAAACAACTTGTAAGTTTGTTTTATAAATATGAAAAAGTAAATGCTATCCCATGCCTACCATACAATTTGGAAATAAAGAAAAAACAATTCTCCAAAAACACCATTTTAAGAAATGACTGGCCTGTCTAAGCTTACTGTCACACAGTGATTCTCCCAGATTAATAATTGCATCATCTTCAGTGCTTTATCATTGTAAACACATTTAAATTGAACAAAAAATCCTTTATAGCATTAACTGTCACTGATTATTTTTTAATATTTTATTTATATTTTGTAATGTAAACCAGTTACATGAATAAGGAACAAATTGCCAAGATGACTGAATCAAGTCAATATAGTGAATCCACCTCTAAAGTGGGACCTCCTGCTCCTCTCTCTCTCTCTCTCTCTCTAAAAAAAAAAAAAAGAAAAAAAAAAAAAAGACTACAGTATCTAAAATTTGTGCTAAAGCCAGAGTAATTTCCTGATGACTAAATGTTATTTTGCAAATTCTGTCTCCATAGTGTTAATTCCCAAATCAAGAAATTAGCAATTTTAAATTTGAGCAGTATTTCAACTGGGGATAAGTTGTTTTATTTAAATTTTGAATTAATATGTCTAATTTGTTTTTTTGATATTTTGTTAAAGATCCACTTATGGTTTAATTACTGTTTTGCAAAATCTTAGTCAAAATGTTTGACTTTATTCAGATATTTATTATTGAAATTCAAGTTATTTGCTGTTGATACTTTAAATGTGATTTTTATATTATGAATCAATAATTATAAATCCACCTAAATCCTTTTACTTAAAAAAACAAAAACAATTTGAATGTGTCTTGAATAGAGTTCTTAAAGAAGGAAGCTCTGATTAAAAGTTCTACCTCAAGGATATGCACTGTAACATTCCATTGTTTCATTGTCTAGTCATGTGACATTTTTTATTTTTTTATTTTACATATAATTCATTATTAGACTTGAATTTTAACATTTAAAAAAGATTTGTAGATTTTTGCTATTTCTTTATATGCAATAAAACTTTGAATTATATTTTTGTTTTCAGTTTTAATAATAATTATAACATATTGTATTGAAATTTTCACATAAAATACTATAAGAATTAAAAAAAAATGAAATTTCCCAAAAGTAAAAACGGAAAAAAACGGCATTTACCGAAAGTGGAAACAGAATCAAGGAAAATTTGAAACGGAAAATTGGGGGCACTAAAAATATTTTACTAATAAGTGAACAGAGGGACTTTTTAATTTATATTCTCTTTTAAGAGCCAAAGAGCCATAAAATTCAATTTTTAATCTAAAAAAAAAAAAAAAAAAAAAATTATATTTTTACCATTTTTAAAATGCTTACAGGAGAAGGCCATTTTTTTTTTTAGATCAGTTTCTGGTTATTTCCAACATAAATGTCAAAGTTCATCTTTGTTTTGAAAACCAATTGACTTAACTATTCATTTGCTGATAAATATACCATTTCATCAAATCAAAGAGCACCATTAGATTGGTAACTCTGATGGACTTCAGACTACTTCAGGCCTTTGCACCTTTTGTCAAAGTTGAAACAAAAATAAAAACAAGTGTAATTAACCAATATTTATCAAATACTTAAGATTTTATTGCCATATTTTCCTTCCTTTCTTGACTTAGTTCATGATTGCACATTATTGTTCTTATGGCTTTAGTCACCTGTTCTTTAAGACAAACATGCTTGGGGAAAAAAAACTGACTCATCCAACTTCAGAATGCTGTTCTTATATAATTGCATTATCTTAATTCTAGTTTTTAGTGATAGGTTACATTTTTTGTCAATTACAAATACTTCAATTTTAATAGAATAATGGGTCAATAAATTTGTAGCCTGATATGTTGTGACAATGCCTTTTTACACGTCACTGCAAAGATGATATCCAAGGTCAGCTGTGTATGTGTATGCACCATGCTCGCTATGTTCACAGGTTTGTCTCCCTAGCCGTGATCAAATTCAACAAAAGATAATGACAAATGCTTTTCAAAACACTGGTTGGGAAATAGCAAACAATATGACTTCTCATTTAATCGGCATTATCATCCTTCTGCTTTGAAAAGGTGAACTTCTGCTATCTTAAAAACTTCCAGCCATGGAAAACGGACCCTTACACTCACTGCCTGACAATCTCAGTGACTTCTGACTTACTGCTAGTCCTTTCCTCAGTGACGGACTGCTTTTCAGAAGGACTCTACTTTTATGATTATCTAAAATCACTAACAAAATTTTTTATGTTTGTCAATTCAAAGATGGGCTGGAGACAGAACTCATGAAAAATCCTGGTCATTAAATTGACTCAAAGATAGACTGGAGACAAGATTACTAAGAAACCCTGGTCATTAAAATGACTTAAAAGGAAAAAGAATTTATCTCCTAAGGATGTGTGAGAAATCGTATTGCTACAATGTAATTACAAGCTGAATATTTTTGTCTTAAAGTTCCATTAATCACTCTGTTAGGTTCATTAACAAGGAAGGAGATTATGTTGAAAAATAAATATTTGTTGCATAAAATAAAAAGATCTTGGATTTAGGCTATGGATTTATTGATGTACACCCCCCCCACACACACACACATGCACAAATATATTTCCACTGAACTTGTGATATGTATAGAAACTGTTTACACATGTCTAAGTGGACTGCTCACAGTGGGTATGAGACATAAAAGATCTCAGTAGCAGCAGCATAGATGTCCCACTCTTGGGTATTTTTTCATCTTTAACCAGAACAAAAATCTATCCTATAAAAATGTAACTAAGCTAAAGCATTCATTTGATGCTGAGAACAAATCTACCACCTGTAGTAAGGAGTAATAAAAGAACTTCTTTTCTTATTTTTTTAACACATGCACATATAAGTAACAGTTTCCTGTAATATCTCATTTTGTCAATAGGTTTTGTAAAACTCATACAGGTAATATTGTGCCAGAAAATAAGTTGTATTTGCTTAGAGTGATCATAATCCAATCTTCAAATTGTTTTGATAAGGCAAAATAACAAAAACTTATTTTAGGTGTTGACAAGAAAATCTTTATTGCATCAATCACAATGATTAACACCTCCAGCAAGTGAGTATGCATGAGCTTTGACTACTCTCATATACCAAGTAAATTTGATATAGAAGCTATATGAGCCACAGACTGGATTCACCAACTTCCATGGTTAGAATAAAATAGAATGTTTAGATATTCATTTTTTATATTTTTTATTATTGAATCATCATACTCAAACTACAATAATCATCTTTAACAGATTTTAGTTAATTTCATTTTACTGCAATTGTATAACTCATTGATTTAATTTCATTAAGAATCACAAATCAGGACATTGCTTGAATTAATCTTGTGACTAATTTAATGTTTTTGTGGTTTTACACCATGGTTTTAATATTTACTTTAAAAAATAAATTGGTCTGTGAATACTGAATACAAGATAACAAACAATAAGTGATAATGCCCAACAGTGGTACAATTGTAATTCAAGATCACTATCAATAATTTGAATACTTACTAAATACATTGTAAAGATTTTACCTGACTGTAGTTACTAGGAAATGCAATAAAGACATCTAGCAGCAAATGGTTGAAGCCATAAATGATGAAATTTTCACATTTAAAGTTATCTTCAAAAAAATGTAAGAATTGTAATTTTTGATAATATAACACTGATATTTTAGCAATCGATGTCCTGGTATTTCTTTTTAACCTGGACAATATTACAAGAAGGAACTTGAAATTCTCATAACTGTCAGATTTATCTGGTGAGGAGTCTCTCTTCTCTCTTTTGACTTCTGCATTGCTCTAGCCTCTAATGAGAGTGACCACTTGCAATGTTCTCTCGCTCCTTGATGTTAATGTTCAGTGAATTCCTGTTTTCCTAGCAGACATCAGAGTTGGAGTTGCTGTGGCCTCAACTGTTCCTCTGGTTCGGCCTTTATAGCCACAATAGGTACAGATCCTTGATCTTGCAAGACTAACAGATGCAACAAATAAGATTTTTTTTAAAGCATTTCACCCTAAGCAAGGTGGGAATGCCACTGGTGCGTAGGGGTTTACAAAGAGTGAAAGTGAGAGAAAAGACGGGGTATGGGGGATTGAAGAAAGGATAAAAGATGAACAGGATTCAAGAAGATAGAAGATGGCAATTGATATTGCATTTAAATTTTTGAAGAGGAAGAGAGTTCCACTGTAAGGAAGTGCAAGAAAAGAAACTGCTGGAGTAGAAGTGGTTGTTACATTTAACTATTTCAACAGTAAAAGTTAAATTCATGTAGTTGGGACACCATGGAAAAAAGTTCATAAGACATGTTATCATGAAAATATTTGTAGAAAAGACAAGGGGAAGCCATATCATCTTTGTGAGAAAGTGACTGAAATCGAGATACCAAGTCAGGATTGATTACATTGCAGATCCTTCTTCAGATTTTGTCGATAACCTTGAGATGAACAGCAGAGGTACCGGACCAGATATGGCAACAGTATTCAATGCATGGATGAATTGTAGATTTGTAACATGGACTCTTGATGAGAAAAACCTTCTGGCATGACACAGTGAACCAACTTTCCTTGCAGTAGCTGCAGCTATTGATTCAATGTAATTGTTCCACTTCAAGTAAGTCGAAAACAGGAGGCCAAGAAGGCACAGTGAGATGCTCTCCAGGAGTTGGGCATCAGCCATGCTGATGGCAGGCAGAGAAGTTTCTCTGTGGTGGTTAAATGAGAGCAATTTGGTTTTGGAAGCATTAAAATTTACAAGCCATTTCCTGCCCCAGTTAACCACTGATTGTAAGTCCTTTTCGAGCAGCCAGGTTAACTTTGTCAGATGATGTCATTAGTGCTCTCCAAAACAACTGTAAAGGATTCAAGTGCCAATGGTAGCATTAAAGTTTGAAATTTTGAACAAAAAAAAAAAAAAAACAAAAAAAACACAAAAAAACACATTGGACAACTGAATCAAGGCATGCAACTTATCTGTGTGTGTGGAAACTGTCAACTGTTAATGACTTTAGAACACAAAAGGGAACAATAAATTACATAAGCAGTAATTCCATGTAACAAATGAGTAATTAAAAAAAAAAAAAAAAGAAGGAAAGATTATAGAAATATTCAGACATTATCCCTGCACTAAATTGCAGTTATTTAAATTACTTCCTGCCATTCATATGACCAATGTCTCTTCAAACTTAATCTCCCCTCCAACTAACCCACAACAGATACAGATTCTGATTATTCTCAAGACAAAAACAAATATTTAGTCTGACAAAAAAAAACAAATACAGAATTTTAAAAATATTTGTCATATAGAAATTGTAAAACCTAGAAACATAATTAGCAGAGAAACATAAAAAGCAAATTTTCTATCAAATATTCAAGAAATGTAGTTAATGCTTTACAAGTTCAGTTTCCATCAATTTAGTCAGTAACAGATTTTTAACAAGGTACAACAACTAGAAGCTTTATGGACTAATATTTAAAAATATATTGGGTAAATAAAATATTTTTTACACCTTAAAGAAAACCTTTTCACAACACTGTTTTATATTATTAATGCTTAAATAATAAAAATAACAATGTTTACTTGCACTATTTTAGAGTTTTCATTTTAAAAAAGACAATTTAAGCTTACAACTTGAAAAAAAAATGTTTTTAGATAAATTACAATGATCACTCTGAAAATAATGTCTCCTATTTTATTATGTTGGTCTACAATGTCAGAGGCAATTGGATGCCCATGGTTATGTCAGTAGAGCTTGAACGTTCTTGCCAATAATCCATTTTTTTTGCCTTGTTACAGATTGCAGACTTCCCAAATGGAATGAGTTGGTAGCATTTATGGTACATCAACCCTTATTTGGTTATTTAATATTGAAATCAGTCTTCTTTTTTTATTATATCAAGCTTATAGATAAATTCTGCATGTTTAGATAGGAGTCTAATCATTTAATTCAAGAATACATTAATATAGGTTGTATGTATTTGAGTTTCTAAGCATTTACTTGGTAGGTGGCCCCATTTAGAGGGAGTCTCATGCCTCTTTGGGAGATGTAGTCACCATATTCCAAGTTTTGCCGATAATGCAGTGGCAAAATGACATCTGACTTGCAAGCAGTGTAGCATTGAATTTCTCTATACAGAAAAATAAATGGCACCCACTGACATTCATCAAGGCCTCCTGAAAACTTATGTAAACCAAACAGTGGAGGTAAGCACAGTTAGGCAGTAAGTAATGCATATCAGCAATAACAAGATCATTGTATATAATAAGTCATGTTCCAAGCAATTTTGCAGAGCAGTCAACCCATGAAATGAAGAAAATTTAAAAAATGTATAGCTAATAGTGGTGACTGTGTGGCAAATATGCATGGAGCTGAAAACGTGCTTTATCCAATGGTATTATATTGTGGCTTCTGTATGTGTTGTAGTTTCTATGGAAATAAGTATGAGATATTACTTTCAGTGGAATGGCTTTTCATATAAAACTAGCAGGGATACCCAACATTGCTTGGAAGATCTCTGAATAATAGTTTATTATTGACAATTTATTGATATTTTTCAGCCATCTTATGGAAAATAATTTTTTATTCAATCTTTAAAAAATAAACTTTACTGTTTTTTTTTGGTTTGTTACAAAATAACTAAATTTAGGAAAATACCACACTTGGTGGAGGGGGGTTGTCTTGGGGGCTGAGCATCCCCATATTTTTTATTAAAAAGACACTTTTTCTTATTTAAATACTAACATAAATCCTCTGTTAATGTTGTTTTCATACAAATCAAACTTAGATAAAAGTTCATTAACCTTTTTTCAAATGATTATTAATAAAAAAGTTAAACTTAAATTAAGATATATTTAAACATATTTAATCATTTTTTCAAGCAAAAATTATAGCCTTACTTCTTCAAAAAATAATTATTTACTATTTATTTTGGAGATGAATTTAGATTTTTTTGAAGTAAATAAAGTTTTACCTTTAAACATTAATTATTAACTATTTTGAAAGAGATACATTGAGAATTTAGTTTTGAAAAGCGATTATGCTTAAATTTCAAGCTATATATGTATTTGAAAAGAAAAAAAAAACTTTAGTTAAATAAAAATTAGCAGGGACAGACATGACAAACGGTCAACATTAGTCGTGTTCTTTTATGAATTTAACTATATTTTATTTAAATTAATTTTCGAAAAAATAAGGTTTGAAATAGTTTTTTGCTTTAATAAAATTTAATTGAAAATTATTTCCTTTTTTTATGTTAGTTACAAACCAAAAAAAACAATGAAGTTTATTTTTTAAAGATTGAATAAAAAAATTATTTTCCATAAGACGGCCAAAAAATATTAATAAGTAAATAATACACATACACACATACACACAGACATCTGCCCTTTAAAGTGATACTGAGTCTGTATATTTATTTTGTAGCTGGACACACGCACACACATAGACACACTCAAATATTTGAATAAATAAATATTAAACTTTTTTTCAAATAATTGTATATAATATTCTTCTTCTTTTAAATTTACTTTGTTGTTTTAATATTCATTTTTTTAACGATACACTTTTATTTACTATAAATGTGAAAATAAATTCAAGAGAATAGAAATTTTAAAAATACATGCATGTATAGCGTTTAGCAGAATAAAAAGTAAAAATGAACGGTAATCCTAATCTGGAATAAGAATTATTACCATTTGTTTTTACTTTTTAATTCTGAGAATTTTGAATGCATTCTAATGCATTTTAATTTTAAAATATCTTCATAAATTCAAATTATATGATGATAATTTTTGTACAAAAGGAAAATGAGTCTGTATACATATTTACTTTGTCATGAACTATTGTAATTTTTTTAGTTTTAGATGGATGCACACACACATATGCATACAACTGCCTTTTATATATGTATAGATGGTTTATTTGAATGGTGGTAGGGATCTTATGAATGTCAATGCTATATAATCTCAAAAGCAGTGTATGTATCAATACATTTCTGGATTGAGTTTCATAAATGATGTTGATTAAAATGTTTTAGAAAAACAAAATGGTATATACAAAACTTCATGCAGAAACTACTACAAAACATATTTTTTTCAGTTGTTTACAGTCAAAATATTGATACTGTTACTTTTTTATTCTTCATATCAGTGATATTATCTTTATAGTTTATGCATAAATTGATAGTGAGTGAGAAAGCATATTTACCGGGTGTAACAGCAAAATTGTCCAAATCGTGTAACAGCATGAGATAATTGTCCATCCCACAAAATGTTTAATATCTGAAAAACCACTAAACAAATTGAGTTTCTTTTTTCCAGGTTTTCAGATGAGACATTTAGCCATCTTGACATCATTTATCATAAGAATTACCGAAAAACCCTTTGCGTTATTCAGCTAGAAATAAAACAGGTTAAAATAATTTTGTGTCAGCCTCACTATGTCTTCCTAACTGAGCAATGGAGAGACGAAAAAGATCATTCAGGCCTTCAGTAATGGTACTAACATTCATACTCTAGCTTCCATCTTCAAAGTTCATTCAAGAACCATCAAGAAAACGGTGAATAAGTTTAAAAAAAGAGGGAATGGTAGAGAGGAAAACTGAATCAGGTCACAACAGCAAGAGGGAACATCATTTCAACTTAGAGCTAAATACATTCTTTTCATTTAAAGTAAAGCCCAATAGTGTTATAAAAACCTTGGAGAATTCCAGTAAGATATCTTTGATCATTTCTAAGATACAACAGTTCAAAGTTTAATATAACAATTGGACAATTTTGCTGTTACACCCGGTATGTGTGTGTGTGTGTGTGTATATATATATATATATATATATATATACCCGGTGTGTGTGTGTGTGTGTAATAGATTTGTGTTACATATAACACAAATCAATTACACCTAACAAAAACATGTAAATTACTAAAATTTAAAGTATTTAAAAGGTGAGCAGATGTTTTTAAAGAAAGTGTATGAAAACAAAAATAGAGTAATAACAGTCAAGATAAGGAAATGTTCAAAAGACTTATCTTGGGATTGACTTCAAGTTTTGCAGACATGACATTCATCAAGATCAGGAATGTCAGTCCTAAGATAAATCTTTGGAATGTTTACTTATTGTGTGTGTGTGTTCATTGTTATACTAAAGATCTCATGGTGATCACAAGAGTTGGATAGAGGAGTGCTGTAGTTGGCTAAAATAATGAGCATCATGTCCATGATCATGAAGTACCAGTTTAGATGGGCTGGTCACTGTGTCCACTTAGAGGACACTAGCATGCCAAAACAGGTGCTGTATAATGAGCTTACACAGGGTAAATGTCTTCAATGCAAGCTGTAGCCAGGTATTGAACTCACAATTCTTTGGATCAAGTCACTAGATCCAACCAACACTTTTGATTTCAATACCTGTCTACTGCAGTGAACAAAAACTTGGAGAGTTGAGTTAAAGGGAGATAACTGAGACATCTGGAAGAGGCATGGTATGTGGGAGTAGAACAATCTACTCTGGTGGACAAAATAAAAGGTTCAGTTTGAAATTCCATTCACCCGAAGACAGCCGGAGCATACAGCAGCCGAAACATGAATATGGCAACAAAGATGAGGACAACAGTCCGAACAATGTAAATAATTACAATGCCTCATCTCAGAAATATAGACAGATATTTAAGACATTTAAAAAGGTCAACATAGATACTAACACACCTGGAACATCTTGCATCAGGCAGGAAGCATGGATAAATCCGATTGCTTCTAGTGTTGAAGAATTTGAGAACAGAGTTGGTTACGCTGAGCTGAAACGAGCTGGTAGATATATGGAAGACATCAACCCTCTTCCTGAGGGGAGCACAAAGGAGTCCCTCTTGTGTGTTGAATATGTCCATGTCTACTTCTCGAGGACAGGCATAGAAACACTCCTATCTACCAATATGATACACAGCAAGGCTTTTTGTGTAGCATTTTTAATAAAGCTTGTAGGTCACCCAGTGGACTGACTCAGCACCATAAAACTAAACATCTATGTAATCAGGTTGTTGTTAGAAAACTCGCCTGTACTCAGTATAGAACGGCTTGCAAGTCATTTGCAGATCTTATGAGCCATTTGAAATGTCATGAATGACATGGAAATCATCCCTCAAATGTTTGTTTGGAGGTTATGTGTCTTGGGGGTGGTCTTACTTGGTCACGAGTCAACTTCTACCATGTATATATTTATATAATTTATGCATGTATTATGTCTTGGCAAGATAAAATAAATTCATAAAATTTACTCAAAATCGATTAAAGTTTTTTAGGCAAGAAAAGCTATCCATCTAGCCGCACCCACATAATTATTTTCATATACTAATATTAAAAGCATAAATAAGACTTGCTTCTTTAAAAAAGTTTCCTTTAGAGATTATCTTTGAATGTTGTTCTGGTTATCAATCTTGTTATGTTTGTATGTATAAGATCTACATATTGCAAGATCAGATTCTTTTCATAGTTTCTGATTTCAAAATGTTCACTTAAACCTTATTTTGAACTGAAATCAAGAAGTGTCTCACTTCATATCTATGGTCATTTGGTAGTTTGCTTTTTATAGCTGAAATTCATTGTTTCTATTATCACATTTTATATAAGTCTGCTTCAACAGTTTAGTGATACAAGGATTATTCTTTCACTTCTAAAACATTTCCAAGAAGAACCTTCTTGATTTTGGTGATTCTATAATTTTTCTGTGTAGAGCATTCATTGCAATAAAATGGTGAATGAATTTGTTTCACAAATGATTGCTAATGAGTTTGATGATAACTGGATACATAAAAAATTTTAGCCTTGTGTCAGATTGAGATAAATTTCTCTAATTTTTATACTATACATATTAATCTTTTAGCTTTAAACCAAGTTGAATTATATATCAGATAAACAACATAAATAATCAGATATAAAACAAAAATTTTCAAATAATTCACAGATACAGAGAGAGACAATTTGATTTATTTTTTATGGTTTATCAACCATTTGTGGGTTATTTAAAGCCAAAGCATAATTTGGATTGTAAGAATAATAATTTTTTTGCAATATTGTGTTAATTTTTTTGAGAATAACATCGATTTTTCTAGATTACACTACACTATTTAACCCATAGCTGAGGGAGAAGATAGATTCATACCTTTCCCCAAGAGTATTTGTGCATAAGTGAAGTTGAACTCGGCCCTCCGATTTCTCATTCAAAGCTGCTATTACACTACCTGCACAACTACCATAGAGAGAGAGAGAGAGAGAGAATTTGTAATATATATATATATATATTATATATACACACTTGATCAATGTATAATTTTGTAATGTGTATCTATAATGCATCATTTAAATGTAAAACATGTAATCTGATATTCATTGCAACATTTCCTTTTAATTATAAAATTAAACAATAAACATCCCAGTTATTAACAACCAAAGTGTATGTGTGTATCAGATACAATTTCCACATGGAAAAGATGTTAGCATCAGAGTAATGTGAAACTGTATATACATTTAGGGGTGACTGAGTGTGTGTTGAACATACAGAACAGAGTGAACCAGGCAACTAAGGCAACAAAGTGAACCAGGCAACAATGTTGGTAATCACATATATGATGACAATCTTCAATGAATATTGGTATTCTGGGGTGGCTGGTTGGTCTCCTTCTCCAGCTAGACAAACACAGCTCTCCTTACACTATCTGACTGCTTAGTAAAATGTTTTTTTATCATGGCCACAGATGATGCCTCCTTGCCATAGGCTTCCCAGCTCATTCCTGACATTTAACACTGGCCACTATCAAGAAGCTATCTCAGGGTCAGTGGTTGGCAGCTAGTACCATGAGTACTGTATGCCTTTTCATGTCCTGAGCTACATTGAAAGCTGCCATGTTAATGCTCTCAATACATCTGAAAGAGAAATGAAATATATTTTATTTACAGTTCATAAAGATGTGTTCTCAAATACTTGGCATAGCCTGTATATCTCAGGCTAAATTTGCATATTTTTAAAAGACTTGTATGAGGAGGTACTGAAAAGTGTCTTGCTTGACTCACTTCCCAAAATCTAGCCAAATGACCAAATATTGAAACTGTTGGGAAGCCATTCTTGTTTGTACTGAGACCCTTTCATAATTCCCTTCTATTGCGTCAGCTCGTCATATGACCTTTGTAGTTTTTATTGAATTGTCCCAAAAACTGTTCTACTTGTAGTGTTAGATGGCATTAGGAGAGTTTAGTTTTTACTAACTTCAATCAAAATCAGCCTATTTCATTGCATTGTGACTGCTGTCATTGGTATGCATTTTTTTAAAAAATTTGTGCATTTAATTTATTGATCCTACTATTGAAAATGGAAGAAAGCAAGCAAAATTTTCAGCATATGCTTTTTCTTTTAAATTAAATATACAACTCGGGCAAAAAAAAAAAAAGATTTGAGCATGATTAAAAGTATCATACTGGAAAATTTTCACTAAACAATACTCAGTTGTCAATTAACAATCCAATAACATTACTTGAAAACAATCAATATTGTTCAGAGAAATAGACAAAACACTCAAAATATTGAAATTAAGTTTTGAAAATCATTCACACCAGTTTGATTATGTAAATCAATCTGATGTATGACGTCCATGTAAGTAAAAAGAAAAAAGCTTACTGAGCCATATTCCTCCCTATGAATTGTTACTTTAACATATCAAATATTGATTTATTCTTTAGACAAATTGTACTAGAAGTGATGACAAGCAAATACAATTACACGGAATACAAAAGACCTTGGAGCAAGTGAAATGAATCATATCAAAAGCAAGTACTCATCTAAAATAAGATATTGTGTACATATAAATTAAAAAAAGGAGTTCTTTATTATGAACTCCTTCTGGAGAATCAAATAATTGAGTTAAACAAATACAGTTCCCAGTTAAACAAATTGAAAACAACAATTTACAAAAAGAATTAGTTAGAGAGTTCAATTAGAATGCTGTTCGACTGTGTTTCTTTGGCAACCACACAAAAATTGTTACAGCTTGGTTGGGAAGTATTCACTTGTTCAGCACATTTATGAGATATTGTACATTCAGATTACTTTTTATTCTGGTCCTAACAGAAAAACCTTCCAGTTCACTAGAAACCTGCAAAAGTACTTAGAGTGTTTTTTTTATTTAAGAAGAATAAAACCTTTTGAGAGGATACAATTATGAAGTTACTTGAAAGATGGCACAAGATAGGGGAATAAAATTAAATATGATATTCAATGAAGTTAATTTTGTAAACAAAGAAATTTTGAATTTCATTCTTCCAAAATATGGCCATTGTTTTTTAGCTTGATTTGTTTAATGGCATATCATTTTCTTATGGGTCATTTAATGTCAAAAATTTAATTTTCTTGGGAGTTTTGAAGTAATAAAAATGTTATTCTGCTTTCACAATTAAACACATGGTAGACAATTCTCAGCTTTTGTGCAGATACATATTTATGTGGATATGATTACTAGAGATGGTGATATGTGTGTTTTATGTGTTTTTTTTAAGATATACTTTGTAATACACTTTCATTTAAGAAATTGCAGGATATTATACAGATTAATGTCATGAGAGAGTTCATTCATGTTGGTTGTTTGATTTTGTTTAGCAGCATTTCAACCACTATGGGTTATTTAATGCCAAAATCTAAATAATTTGAACAATTTTATAGCTTCAATTAAATATATTTTGAACACAATTGTATGCCTTCAACTACAGATAAAATGTATTTTACTATATGTATTGTTGGTCATTTTTTTATATAAAAATTTATTACTGGTATTTTTACTATTGTACATTCATAGTGTTTTTGTTCTGCACTATTTGCCCATAGCTGGGAGCCTAACAGGTGCCACAAACCTGGGTCAGGGGAACAACAACAATTAAGAGGTTGTTCAATGCTCCCCAAAACACCCAATCAGTGGCCTTGCTGCCAGATATAGTTTATTTTTTAGCTTGAAGCTGAAACACTCACAATTAATCTCACAAAGTATTTCATAATTATCTCTAGAGAAATTGAATCAAATTCACAATTTGCTTTTTATTTTTTATAGTAACTTTAAAATGAGTATTTAAAAAAAAATCTTTATTATTATTTAATAGAGAATAAATGAACTTTAAAAACAATGCAGGAAGAGCATATTTATTTTTTGGGGGGGGGACTGTGCATTGTTCATTTGACAATGAATAGAAAATGAATTGAGCAAGCACACAAAAACAAAAAGGAACATAAGACAAGGATGCATCTTCACACCAGGTTTAATCTTTTCAGAGAGGCAATCCTAAAAGACTAGAAGTCATACCAGGATTTATTATTTGTGGATGCAATCTTAACAATATAAGATAGATAGATAGATAACAGACATAGAAAGAAAACTGCAAGAACTCCTAGACAAGGTCATAAAGGAAAAGCAGGAAGAAAATACTATCAGTTGTAAGAAGACAGAATGTATGGTCATTAACAAGAGGAACAGCCAAAGATGCTAGTTACGAATTGGAGACATTAAAACCAAGCAAGTACTTTAATTATTTGGAAAGTGTTTTTTATCAGGTAACAGTAAATGTGACACTGAAATCAGAAAGCACATCAGAATAGTTAATAACTTCCAAAAATAGGTTCCAAAAGCTAAACAAAGTATTAAGAAATGGGAAAATTTTGGTAGAAATAAAGAAAAGAGTGCTGGATTGTTATGTAATATCAACCCTCATATAGCAGTGAATGCTGGACAATTTCCTCACAGATGAAGAGGAAACTTGAAGTAGCAGCAATGTTGGTCAATAGAAGGATGCTGATAATACCATGGACTGAACATGTGAGCAACAAGGAAGTTTTAAGAAAATGAGGACAAAAATGAAACTTGTAATTAGACTCAGAAAGAGACAATTGAAATTTATGGAACCCTTTTTTTTTTCTAATCCTTTCACCCAAGCAAGTTAGGAGTGTCCCTAGTACACAAGGGGCTTCAGAGGATGAAATTAAGGGAAAAGACTGGTTATGGGTGAGATTGCGGAAAGGATAAAAAGAAGAATGGCAAAGGATCAAAAGAACATTGAGGATTAAGGTATAAGATGTCGATTGACATTACATTTAAATTTTTGAAGATTATAATTATCAGGGAAGCAAGTAAGAGAAATGGAGTTCCACTGTCGGGAAGTGTGAGAGAAGAGGCTGTTGGAGTAGAAGAGGTGGTTACATTTAACTGTTTTGACAGTAAAAGGGTGGGACTGAGATGCCAATCTAGTAGCACACTTAAATTCATGCAGTCGGGACACCAGTGAAAATAGCTCGTCAGAGCAGATGCCATGAAAATATTTATAGAAAAGACAGAGGGAAGCCATATTACATCTGTGAGAAAGTGACTGAAGTTGAGACCGCAAGTCAGGACAATCACATTGTATATGCATCTTTGGATTTTGTTGAGAATCTTGAGATGAACAGTGGGGGAACCAGACCATATATGAAAACAGTATTCCATGCAAGGATGAATGGTAGATTTGTAGATGTGAAGGAAGGACTCAAACGAGAAAAACCTTCTCACGTGACAGAGAACCAACATTCCTTGCGGGAGATGCAGCTATTGATTCAATGTAGTTGTTCCACCTTGGGTCAGTGGAAAACATGAGACCAAGAAGGCGCAGTGAGGTGCTCTCATGGAGTTGAGCATCAACCATGCTGATAGGAGGCAGGGAAGTGAAAGAGGGTTTGGAGAATTTAACATTCACAGGACATTGAAAGCAAAAGCAGCAGAGAGAAACACTGAGTAACCTACATAATTTTGTGTAAATAGATGGATAGGAAGTTGTGGAGAGCCATGATCACCCACGACTTAAAAGGACACTGCACATAAAAGAAAGAATATAAAGAAAGAGCAATCATTCTCTTCAAACATTTGAAGCAATTGACTAGTGTTTACTAAAAAGAAAAAAGTGTGGACAGTAAATGAATGGAACACCCAAAAACCAAAAATAAACCAAAATTAGGCTAAATTGCTCAAACAAAAGTAAAAAAAAAAACGACGATTTTATTTTTTTGTAGCCAATGTTATCTCGGGATGTAGGCGATCATGAGATTTTTTTTTCTCTCTCTCTCTCTCCAGCACCTTTTTCTTTTCATATCGTTTGTGAATTGCCATTATTATTATTATTTTTTTTTTTTTTTTTTTTTTTTAGAAAGATTGTTGCTGTTGACTGTTGAGTGTTTGTTTTTCCGTCATCTTCGAATTCAGCGTTGCCCTTCTCCTAGACTGGTTAATAGTAACACCCAGGGAATCCAGTCTGCCCTGCTTAAATCATAGCAGGAGAGGTGGGAGCGAAAAGATGAATTCATGCCTTTCAAAAAAGTATTTGTGGAAAAAAAAAAAAAAAAGAAGACTTTTAGTTACCTAGCTAATTTTTATTTTTTTTTGAATGAGCCAATATTTTTTCAACCTAAAGAAAACACACAAGAGAAAAAGTTTATTTGAGAAATCTAATTTAATTTCTAATTAAAAAACTGGAAGAGAGGTGTGGCGCTCTCATATCAATCAGAAAAAAAGAAAATTTATTTTTTTTAAAAAAAAGCTCTTTTAAAGCTTCATGTTTTAGTTACAATAGTTTTGTGATCTTTGTAGAAAATAAATGAAATGATAATCTGAGATCAATGTTCAGCCTGTAAAAACAATAGTAAAATAAAACACCGCAGAAAACAATTTTCCGACTTCAAGAAAATGACTTGATGTTTTCGTTTTTTACTTTCATGATCAAGCACACTTTTCTCTCTCATATGAACTTTTTGATTTCCATAGAATTTATAGTCCCAATAGTGACTGTCAGTATTTCATCTTCGTATTCCTAACTCTCATGAAACTGATATTTTGTTTTTAAAGTTTTCTATGATCTGCAGAAATGATAAAAGTTGTAAAAACTAAAGTGAAGGAGATATATGTCATATGAAGTTACAGATCATGTCACAGGAAATTTTTTTTTAAAGTTTAGTTCAAGACAGCCTAAACTTAAAATATAAATATTTTTTAATTTTTAAAGAAGCTCAATATGAGTAAAAATCAGCGTATATTGACAATAAAAAGCTCAGAAAACAAGAAAAACTGTTCTCTGTAATTTAACATGATGTTTATATAAACTTAAAAAGGAAAGCGGAAATAAAAACTAACAGATTGTTTGTGAAAGATGTTCCCTGGCTTCAACCAATAAGATATATATTCGTCAAGGACACAATAAGAAATTAATGTTGCTTACCTCCAGAACATTTCAATATTCGGTCATCAATAGCCTCTTTTAAAGAGTCCAAAACAGAATTTAAATCGTCTTCGAAAGATTCGAACTTCTCCGACGACATTTTGGTAATAAAAATAATGTTAGAGAGTTCCATAACAAGGGAACTAAATCTTGCATCTTTGATGCAAAATTTTGTGAATATAAAAAATGAGTTATTTCACGCTTTCTCTCTTATAGAAAGGGAGAAATAAAAATATATATACTATTCTACTTCATTGTCTAGTATGACAATCACAAGATATCATTGTAAGACTTGGTTTGTGCTTTAAATGACTATAGTTCTTTAAACCAGACAAACTGACACAAAGTTCGCAGACATCAGACATACACACATTTTTTTGGTTGTTTTTTTTTTGTCATTGTGTCTCTTTAACCCACCAGCTGACTAGCACATTTTTCTACAAAAATGTTATAAGAATTGTTTTGTTAGTAATTTCATTTTTATACCATTTCGTAGTTAGTCGATGCACAGTATGATAACTTCACATATGACTCAATATCGGGCTTTAAGGAGGTGAATCCCTAAAGAGAGGCGCTAGAGACTCCCCCGAAAGGAGCGCGCTACTTTTTTTTGTCAAAGCCAAGGAGCTAGGGATCCTTTTTGGTAAAATTGCAGATTAGGACTCAGAAATAATTTTTTAAAGCATCATTCCTAGTGTAAAAATGCCTGATTATTCCAAAAATATCATTAAAATTTGTAGAAACCTACCGCTTAGGAGATACTGACAATAGGTCTTCTTATTTAAAAGAATTTTTAACAAGAGTTTCTGTTTGTTTAAGTTGTCAGCTTAACATTGCCTGACAACATAAAAGTAGTAAATCCTTTTTTTTGTTTATAATTACGTTTTACTTTTGTTACTACTTAGCATATGGAACAATATGCATATAATTTTTGATTTATTAAAATATTTATCTGTGAACTGAACATAACATTATATTTTGGTTGTTATCTAATAATTTTAAGATCGTCTGCTTCTTTGAGTAGTTTTGTTGTTATGTACTTTCAAAGAAGCCGAGAACAAAATCGGCAGTTTTTAGTCCTGTGTATATTTATTTATATTTTATAATTTAATTTAAGATCGTACACGGGTAAAACTTGAATTTAATTGATAATTTAATTGAAAATTTAATTTTGGGTTTTTAACATCACCCAACTAACACAAAATGTTTTTCTTCGAGACGTTATTTTTAAATGCTCTGTTTATTATAAACAGTATTATTAATAACATTTACCGGCCTGAATGTCCAAGAAATTTTGCAGAAAATATGTTGTTCATCCAATAGGAATCGAACCTGTCCTATAAAGGAACCGTCATTAGATCTGACGCGCTATACTACACAACTACAGAAGAGTGTCTGGTAAGCAAAGTCCAAATTTCTGTATTTAAACAACGAACTTTCACGATCTTTCTCGGACATTCAGGTCGGTAAATATTATTAATACTGTTTATTACAAACAGCATTTATTTACTTAAATTGTATCTAAAAATAACATATAAACAAAAAATATATTAAATAAATTGTCAGACTTAATCCAGTTCCTATCTGTTTTCGTTGTTTAAATACACACACACACATATACACATAAATATTTACACACACACACACACACACACACACACACACACACACACACACACACACACATATATATAAATAACAGACATTCGGAAAATAGTACTTAGTCTTTGCTGACGCATTTCCTCATTTGACTTTATCAAGGAAAATGATGATAAACGAAAGTGAAATGATGAGTAGTTTTGTTTTCCGTGTCAACATATACAAATTCCAGGTAAAATGAGAACAAATTCCACTGTCTGTAACATTTAATTTAAAAGAGAGCTCAATACAAAGTAGAGCTAAATATTATTCTAGGATATTAAAAGAAAAACGTTAAAAATCACTACACAATTATGTTTTAATGCTACAAATGTGTCTCCTCAGGCGATGGTAAACTACTGGTGAGTGAACAATTAATTTAATTTCAAAGGCAAAATACTTCCTCTTTTTTTTTTTTTGAGAAAAAAAAACAAAATTAAAAATAGGCTTGTGGGCTTTACTGTGATTAACCAATTGAATATGACCTATGCTAAATTCAAACTCACCGAAAAAAAAAATTAATATAGGTCATGACACAAAGTTGTCTGCTTATAAATCCTAGACAGTTTCATTATGGACAGATACAAATGGTTACATTATTTTGTAAGATGTCTGGTGTTCAACTTTCCTAGTAAGTAAAAGCGAAAGAAGTAGGGAGGTAATTTAACAAAATGCTAACTAGTTATATGCTTACATTATTCGGACTATTGTCCTCATCTTTGTTGCAATATTTATCATAACGTTTCAGGCGTTATACGGTCTAGCCTTCTTAGGGGGTTGGAATTTCGAACTGAACCCTTTATTTCGCTCGCTGGGGTAGACTGTTCTAGTTCCACATGCTATGTCTAATGGATGTCAGTTATCTCCTGTTAATTCACCTCTCCAAGTTCTCCACAGCCATAACCAGGTATCCTTAAGGACACATGGCACAGTGGATAAAGATGTTGGTTAGATCCAGTGACAGGACCCAAAGAGTTGTGAGTTCAATACCTGGTTAAGGCAGTGGAGAAAAACTATTTTGACATGACAGCCTACTATGTAGATGAAGGCTTAAACAGAAAGTCACTGGTCCTAGGCTGTTCCAGACTGAATGACAGTCATACATTTGATGTTCTGGCCAAAATCATTGAAAATAAATTAAAGGAGTACTAAATCCACAACAAATGTGTGGGTGTAGTGACAGACAATGCCAGCAACTTTGTGAGGGTTTGCAAGGAATCTGCTTCCACTGAAATTATGGGAAAGAAGGAATAATAACAATAGCGGCAAAAATGACAGAAAAAGACTTTCAAAGAACAATATTACTACATGGATGTAAAAGGAAAAAGAGAGGGTAAGTTCCCAAACACATGTAAACAAATGCATTAGTATTCAATATTGTTAATTTATATGAACAGGGTAAATACCCGAAAAGTCCCAAAAAGATAGAAAATGGGATAGTAAGAGAAACAATGCTTCACTTTGAAAGGCATATCACCATTGTATTTGGATGAAGGGTTTCTTGAGGTTTAGTAGCTGGATGCAATTGTGAATTTGTTGTCTCTGAAATCATTAGTAATAAGTTGGGTTTGTTCACTGGAATCTGGAGTTGTTCACTCTTCCTGTAGGGCCAGCAATTTAGGCTGTGAGCAACAATATGTTGTGATGGCAGTGATATTTGACTCTATCTTGTGAGTTTTTTGCAGGGCCCTAGTGATGACAGATTTAAAGAACGTGATTGGCTTTATCTGGGTATTTCCAGAAGGGCTAGGTGTTGATCGGCAGTGAGAGTAGTGATGTCATTAAACCTCAGAATCACATAGGTATGCCACTGTAAATATTGAAGGGTCAAGGCAACTGTTTGTTGCTAGGGTGAGAAAATCATGACATCAGTAAAACTCCTTCAATAGAAGCTTTAACTCACATTTTCAGAACCCAGAAACTCCATAATGGTAATATAGTTTAATATAAATATTTTTTATAAGGTTACTGAGGAAAAAGACATTAATGAATGAGACTTTGACCCAATCACTATTAAAAGTGCCAAGGAGATGTGAGATAAGAGGTTTGACTTTTTGAAGAGATTTACCATCCTCTTCCTCACTAGCGCTGTGTGACACACACACACACACTCTTAGTTTAATTTCTACCAAAAATGCAAAAGCAGCTTTGGGAAAACTATTGGCCAAACTAACTAAATTAGGAATACATAATAGCAATATTTTTTTTTGTAGGAGTATCCGTGGACTTGAAAAAATCAGTCAAAGTTTATTTTAAAAATGTAAATTTTGCTCTTAATTTTTCTTGATTTTGATGGAACTTAATTTTGAATAGGATGTCTAAAAGTGTAATAATGCTTATAGTGGCATGGGGCTTAGGGGTTCAAATGAACAGTTGATTTACCCATGCCAAGAAGATTGATAAAGTATAACAATGACGAGGAAACATGGGTAATTTTAACAAAACAAGGAATTTATTCATGAATTTACATGCTTAAAGTAATGTCAGTAGCTCATTTCAGGAAGATAAATCAGAATTCTTAAAGTCCATAGTTTTAAGATATTGTCATGAAGAGGAAATGTTCATACAACAGATTAAATGATCTAACACTAAATCATATTAAAAAATGTTTAAGACAAATGTAAAAAAGTTTGTTGCTCACTGATATATGGTTTGCATATGTTGAAAAGTATATGAAGAGAGATAGTTTGAAATATTTAGCTTTCTTGGAATATTGAGAGAAGATTTTTTAGGTATCGCATGCTGTTTAGAGGCCAATACTCTAACAGGCGAGTAATTTTATACTGGTGAGAATTTCAATGCTGATCATGAGGAACTGAAACAAAACTTTTCACATGACTTCAAACATTCTTCTCTGATTAATTTTTCTCCTCATTTTATATCAAACAGAATTTTGTATAAGCTTGCTACTTTCCTTTCTTTTTGTCTCGCCTAATTTCTGTGAAGGCAAGGTTTTCATGTGTCTAAAATGATTTTACACAGGTTCACAAATTCCTTTCCTTCTTCTCGTCAGCTTACCAGTCAATTTTTGTGAAGGAAAGGTATTCAATGGTCCAAAGATAATTTCACATAGGCTCACAAATTCCTTTCTTTCTTCTTTCCCCTCAGTCCTCCAAATTTGAAGGAAGTGGTTGAAGAGAGTTATTATTTTGCACTCACTACATGCTTATTTAATTTTTTAATTGAAATCTAACTTGGGTACATTAAATTGCATTAAATATTTCATAAATTAATTAATATGTGTGAGTCTTGGTGTCCCTTGAACCATAGTTTGTGGTGCAATGGATCCTGTCTCAGCAACCTGACAATAAACAGCAGCAAAGGTTGGATAATTCAGCTGCCTTCAGTCTGGAAATGCAATCTGATACATCTATGCATCCTCGCATCCATTGCCATTTGCACAGCTGTATGTAAAAATAATATTTGCTTGCTCACGATATGAATATCCTGCCACTGTTAAACGCAACACTTCACAGTTAACTCACTACTACACACATTAAACATTAAAGATAGACTAGCCACAGATGTATACGAATGACAAATGTAACCTAGTCTACATGGCAACATAGTGCTATATACCATAAACTTTTTAAAACTTAACTAAAAAATGAAGGATTTACAGACATATGTTTATATGGACTTTTATCCCTTTCTGGTGTGAGGAACTTGCCCCCAAAGTTTGTAAATGTATTTTTGATACACCCTGTATAAATACTATACATGCATTAAGCCCTGTCAAGATTGAGTACAGGAGGAAACAAATGTTTGCTGCTATTGCCTGAAGAAGGTAGTGGTAGGGAGAGGAAACTGCCTATATGCTCATACACCCACTTTCTTCTCTGCTAATATATATATATATATGTGTGTGTGTATGTGTATACTGTGCTGTGCAAAAGTAAGTGAACCCCTGAGATAATGTTTCGTGCAATTGTAATTTTTTTTTTTTCAAATTGATTCTTATATTTCTTTTGTTTTCATTTCACTTATTTTATTGCAATGACTCAAACTCCCCTTCTACACTTGTGTGTAAACAGTACAGAATGGATATAAAAATGAATCTCTTGGCAAGACTTGAACTGATGCCATTTTGCATTGGGAAGTGTATCTTACAATCAAAGCTGTTGTAGTTGACTTAACTAAGAAAGATTTATAGATGACAGATAAAATCTAACCATAGAAACTTATTTTTGTTCCTCTCCCCAAGCTGAAGGTGATACATTATTTAATGTTATTCTATGCTAATAGCATAATTAGTAATATTATCTTCAATTTTTATTAGATGAGGCATTGTTAACTAATATTAATTGGTTTTACTAATATTTCTTTCCTCTTTCAGCAGATTGGAAATAAATGTTAACTATTATTAATATTACTGTTGCTGATATGTAGAAAAACAATTGAAATTAGGATGAAAGAAATACTGTTAAAAATTAATAATCATTGACTATGCTTCATTGAATAAAAATTCAATTGACTATATTATATTGAAAAAAAAACATAAAATATGGTGAAAAATAGAGAATAAGCCTACAGGGTTAAATTTGATCTGCCAATCATAAATCTTCTATTGTTCAATTGTCTTCCTAAAGCAAAATAGATATGAGTTCAAGTCTTACTGAGACTTTATAAATTATTTTTGTTTACTCTGGTGTTGAGAGATTTTTAAAGTTCAAGTTATAAGCTTTTCATTTGAATACAATGGCATCAGAATCAATGCATTCACTGATTTCTTTGCCTCTATGATTTAACCAAATTGCAAATACTTGCCTTTGTAGAGAGAGAAGTAACAATAAACAATCTTTAGTGAAATTCAAAGATTTTTTTTTTCTTCCATTTATTTCTTGAAAAAAATGTATTACAGCAACTAAAAATGAAAAATAAAGAAAGCTAATCAAAACAACATTACATTAATAGGGATGATAAAAAAAAAATTGTATGGAAATTGGGAAAATCAGTTTCAGTATTGTCCAAAGATTTTTCATGTTTTGTGATGAGGGGAAAGGTTTTCAAAGTGAGTATATTGTTCATTCCTTTCTTTGGCAAGGGTTAAAAAGAAGACACTTGCGAAGGTAGTGGGTGTAATTAGTTCAGTTATTATGAAGTGATGTAGAACAAGATGGGGATAGGAGTCAATCTATCAGCAACTGAAGAATGTTGTCAGAAAGAGGTAGAAATCAGTTCCATTAGGTTTTTAAAAGTCAATGGATGTAGTAAGAGTCACCAAGGGTTGGGCCACAGCCACAATTATCAAAACATTCAATGCCCATACAAATACAAGAAAAAGAAAAAAGTATAACACAAGAAGAATGGTGATTTCTTTTGGGTTGTTAATACTGATAGCATGAGAGAAATTACAATTCTGATGGGATGAGTTTTAAATACAAAATTCAAAGATTTGTAAAGCAAGTAAAAGAGAAAAATATTTTGGCGGAAAGATGAATTCAGATAATGTTTAACATATGAACAGGTAAAAAAAGCAGAATGTTTTTCTCATGGCACCATTATTACTGGATATCTCAGTCATTTTTACTGTTTTAAAAAGCTATTTTTAGAATTTTAATAAAACTCAAATATGTGAAATTGTATTGATACAATTTTTTCTTGAGAATTGACAAAAATATAAACACTATTTATTTCATTGTTTATTTACAAGATTATAAAAAATATGAGAACAAGAGCATCAAATTTAATTTGTGAACTATAACAAATTATTTACAACATTATAAAAATACTTTTCCTAGTTTACTATAAGAATAATTTTATATTGACAAGATTATAAAAATATGTGAACCAACTACAATGCAATATTTATTATTTACCATCTTATAAAGAGATAAATTTTTAAAATAAATTTTTTATTCATAAATTTATAAAATGTGATCTATAGAACAAGAAAATTTAAATGAACACATAATGAGTCACTGTAATAAATTTTTGCAAGATGCATTTTCTGGATATTTCTTTCATTTGCTCTTGCCACATAAATTCATTAAATAGATAGAAAGCGTCTTTTGCACTGAAGCAAACCTCTTTTAATTTTCAATTTTAGACAAGACCAGAGACAATATTCATTAGGGGGACTATTTTTTGATGTAATTACAGTATGTAATTTTAACCAGGTTTCAAGGGGGAAGATACCACTGTATGACAGTCAACCATCTGAAATTATATGTTTTCCTGGTAAAATATGTTTTTCAAGTGCAGGGAGCAGTGTTGGTTTAATTATGAGGAGAGTTCAAATTCAGATTCTGAAAATGTAATTGTCTGTTTTACAATGAATATATAACAACACTAGCTGCCAGCCCCTCTCCCCAGAAAATGAAAACAGAAAGTAATCTGAATAGTTATGGTCAGTCACCTAATAGTTATGAGAAGTTTAAAAAGAAGCCCAAAAATAAAACACTAAAGTCCAAAACAAAACCAGAAATGTAATTTTCATATAGTTATGACTAATTACAGATTATAAATCTTGTAAATAAATAAATGGTAAATAATAAATATTTCATTATAATTTTATCAGATATTTATAATCTTGTAAAAAAATAATTTATTGATATAGTTCGCAAATTCAAATGAACTGAAATAAATATTAAAAAAAAAAAAAAAATCAACAAAACTGGAAAAGCGAAAAGTATAAAAGATTGAGAAATCTGAATAAAAGTCAGTAAAAATGAATTTTTATGAATAGAAGTGTAAAAGAATAAGCATGATTATTGTAATTTTTTGTTAGAAAAGAGAAGAATTTGTAAAATGTGGAGATGGGATACTGAATGAAAATGAGAATTCCATCACTTACAGTTATTTGTGACACAATGAAGACATTGAATAAAGCTAAGAGGAAACATGGTGGTGATTGAACTGGGAAGAAGAGAAGGCTCAAATTATTAAACACTTTGCACAAACACTGAACAAGGACAAGCAATAAATGAATTGCAGTCTACAACAGTTAATCATCTACAGAATAAGAAATAGTAGTGGTTCGTATCATTAGAAGGAGAATTATATCCTAAAAATTACATGGAAAGTTTCAACGGTTAAATAATGACAGACACACACACACACACACACATACAGAAATAAAACAATTTTCCTTTTGACAAAAGGAAATCAATTGGATTCCTAGACTCAAATTTGATTCCTCTGCATATGCTTTAATATAAAACGTGTTAAAAGGCAAAGAGTGATGTTATGTTTGGTCATTAAGCTAGTGTCTGTTCCCCTCCAGCCTTTCTAGCAAGGCAATCCAAAGACTAAAAATCATTTGCAACATCATCGTAATCATCATCATCATTTGCACACATGGATATGAGATTTTACTTGTTTTTCATCTTGCTCGCATTGTACCTCCTTTCAATTTAAAAACCAACAAAGTCATTTCTGACATTCATTAGGAGAAGGTTATCCACCACTACCATTTAGTCATTAAGAAATAGGCTTTAAAAGGTTTTCTTTCTTCACTGCTCAAAAAAATATTGGACCTGTTTGTAAAAAGCTTTGGTCAGGTAAGTTGGCCTTTTTCTGATTTCCCATTGGTGGCTGACCACCACCTCCACCTCCACCCATGCCCTGGTAGCCATCCCTGTAGTTGTTGTCCATTCCAGGCCTTGGTCTATCGTTGTTGTAATTAGAATATGAATTATTCATGTTATAACCTCCGCCTGATGATTGCTGCCCATTGTAATTGTTATAACCGCCACTGTTATTCATTCCACCCATGCCTGGACGATCTCTCATCATAGGGTTCATCTGGTGGTTACCCATCGGATGGTCCATTAGATCACCTTGACCATAGTTGTCACGACCTCCTCCTCCACCCATGGGACCAGGCCCGCGTCCACCCATGTTATCTCTTCTCATTGGATCCATTCCGCCTCGACCTGGAGGCATCTGGTCTCGAAGAGGAGCATCCATACCCATTGACCTCATACCCATGTCACGACCCATTGGAGCATCTCTCTTGAAGCCACCCATATCATTATTTTGATAAGGTGAAAGAGGGTAGTCTCTGAAATATACAAAGAGTTTGACAGTCAATTAGCAAGAAGGAATTAACAGAGGACTAAGACACATCGATTACAAAAGCAGAGTTACTTCCCTTGGAAGAAAAATGAAAATAAAATACAATTTTTAGATCATCTGTAAATTGTATTTTATAATTATTTTATAATTAAATGGTTAATTAAAAATAACTACAGCCTTTACATTTATTATTCATATGTACTTATTTTGTTAAATTCTAAAGTTGTAAAATGCAATTTTTACACAGTATTTACAAAAAGAAGTAATAATTTATTTTGATTATTAAAACCAAACTATGATTAATCAATCTCATCTAGTTTCAAGAAATTAAGAAAAATTATTTTTACATCTAATTGATCATGTCAGAAGAAAATATTTGGACTATTCTTATAAAAATTAGCAAACATGAAAAAAAAAAATTTTATCTATTAAATTAATGGGCACATTAGGTTGAGTCGAGTAATTTCCATTTTTGTGAACCACTCATAATGATGAATATATCATTGTAACTTCTATACAGGGTAGTTGAGAATAAATTTTTAATACTTTAACATAGTTTTGTGGTAGCATACATAGTGGATTAGAATAAAAATGTTATTCTCCTCCATGAAGATACAGGCGTATACAGCAAGAATAACAGCAAAACTTTTGGAATTCCATAAGTCTGTTCTACCCAACTTGCTATATTCACCTGACCTTGCAACAGCAGATTATTACCTTTGATGGAGTAAATTTTCTCTAATGAAAACCAGATTCAAGAGTTTGTTCTTAATTAAATTAGTATCAAAGAGCTGCTTGATAAGTGGCAACAAGTCATTGGAAATAATGGTGAATATAAAACTGAATAAAATAAAATAATTGTATTTTACCTTTTGAAGAATGAACTCGATGAACAAAACTATAACATTTTTATGACGCAACCTAATAGATACATTTGCTGACATTGAAATTTTCTTTTTAAAAATATAAAATAGATATAATAATTATGAATAAAGAAATTTAAATATTAATTTTTAATGCTATTTCTCATAAGGAATTTCAACAGTTGTAATTATGTTACAATAGATGAAGTAAATTTGAAGCTATAATTTAGAATAATCCACAGATGTATTGTCCAGATATTGATTACATTTTCAGTAATTGCTGTTGTTTTATAGATGAAGCCAACTATAATAAAATGCAATATTTCTTTGAAATAACTAGAATAGTAAACAAAAGCTTCATTTGAACATTTTCATAAATCAATGAAATCTATTTTATATATATAAATTATCATAAAAACGCTTGCTACTGAAACATCAAATTGAAAATATTTAAATTTGTAATGTATAATGAATACATCAATTATACAATTCACTAAGGTAAGCTTTATTAACAATTATGTATATATAATGTAGGGCTTAACAGTCACATTTGATTACAATCAGATACCAAAAACTATTTGGTGGTTGGCCATATAGATTTTATAACTCACAGTTACCTTTTGGGATATGACTGTACCTAATTCTGATGTTTATCTGTTATTCTTGAAAATAAATAAAATCTTTTGAGAGGTTCTATGCATTTATTTGCAATCCTGGACTATTTTCGAAACACTCAATAAACCTACGTATGCGTACTATAATTAATAATTTAAACAATTTATCAAAGATCAGTTAAAATTTTGACTTTCACATTAGTTATATTAAAAGATTTCCAATGAAAAACTGGTTTTTAACTGCGCATTCAATTTATAGTTTTTAAAAATAGAGCTCTGGGAACTTCCACTCATAAAATGACCAAGAAAAGTTCCAAGAGTAAGAAAAAATATTTCTACTAACCTTTTAGGATTTCTATCATAATAATCAGGTGATGGTCTGGAGAGTGGACTTTGTTCCCTATAGTAGGGGTCTCTGTCCATATAATAAGGATCTCTTTGTGCATGAGGTGGTGGTGGAGGTTGCCTGTCATGAGAACTGGAAGGTCTCATTTGGTCTGGATGAGGTGGCATCATCCTATCTCTTGATGGTGGATTTTGAGATGGATATCTCTCAGGTAGAGGTAGACCCATTTGGTCTGACATTGGACCAGGTCCTGGAGGATATCTATCATGAAAAGGGGGCATTTGGCCATCCCTTTCAAAATAATTTGGGTGATTACTATGGAATGGGAGTCTTTCATCATCAACACCAGACTAACTAGCACTACCAAAACCATCAGGTAAGAAAGGAATGTTGAAATTTCTAATTGCTCCTTGATTTTCTGGAAGTCCTCTTGCTCTACAAAATGAAAAAAACAACAAAAATGGCTATATTTTGAATTAGTAAAATTCTAACATTTTTTTCTATGAAAAAAGTTTAATTGCTGTAACAGCATTTGATGAATAAATTAAATGCAAAGATTCATCATGATCAGAGTTTAGTATTTTTACTTATATATATATACATTTTAATTATAACAACTACATTGTTATAAATAAATTGACAATTATAACAACTATATTGTGATAGATCATAGTTTTTTAGTTTTAGCTGGACACCCACACTTGAATATTTGAATAAAAAAATATTAAACTTTTTGTCAAATAATTGTATTTAATATCCTTCTTCTTTTAAATTTACTTTGTTGTTTTAATATTCACTTTTTTAAAGTTACACTTTTATTTACTATAGATGTGAAAATAAATTCAAAAGAGTAGAAATTTTAAAAATACATACATGTATAGCATTTCAAAAGTATCCAAAGAATTAAAAAGTAAAAACGAATGGTAATCCTAATCAAGCTGGCTTGGGTGACAATGAGTCTGTGTATATATATATATATATATTTACTATGTCATTAGTTATTTTAGTTTTAGCTGGATACACACATGCACACACACACACAACTACCCTTTATATATGTATAAATATATAAAAATAAATGCCCAAAAATGATTACATAAATAATTAATGTGAATTAAACCTTTGATGCTTGTTCATAGTAAAGTTTCAGTATTTCCAGGTACAAACAAGTATCATGAAATCATGAAACGTTAAAACAACCAACAGAAATAAGACAGAGAATTACAAAACAGAAAATGGAAGCAAGAATTTCTAATATTTAGTTTAATCAAAATCTAAAACGTTTGAAAGGTTATTTTAAGTTATTATATATATACATACTTTATTTTATATACAACTGTAGTTGTATATAAAATTATAATTATATTTATAAAAAATATTAATATAATTATATTTATAAAAAGAATATGCATAAACTTTGTAGATTTCTATTTAAACAGTTTATAAACTCAGATTAAATCATTAAAATTATTTGTCTATAAATCTAAAATTACCTGAAGTTTCATTTTATTTAATGACTTAAAATGAATAAGTGGTAAAGTCAGAGAGTTTTACTTCTCAGTGAAAGTAAATTTACATGAAGAAATGAAGATATAGTTACCCAAATTTCTTCTCAGGGGTTTTCTTATCAGCATTTTCACTTTTCTTGCCATGAGACAACTGCAAAACGAAAAAAAAAAAGAAAAAAAAAAAAAACGAAAAAAACAACAAAAAACAACATGAGTGGCAGCAGACAATGCATCCGTTTTGAAAAATTATTTGCATGAAAAATAAAATCTCTTATAAGTTGAAAACCTTTTAAAGCTTGATTAAAATAAATTTTCCAAAATTCCTGAAGCAGCATCCCCCCCCATTTCACAGTCTAAATCAGAATAGAAATTAGTAAATGCACAAAACTGTTTATTTTGGAGAAATTAACTATCTTCCTTTTTATCAAAAACTGTCATCCTAACATAAATACTAGAATTAAATTTAACATTCACAAAATGTTTGATTCTAATTTATTTATGGCATCTTTCATTCAATCCTCTCTAAATATTTAAGAGAAAAATTCTAGAAACACATCAAGTATAAAAAGAAAAAAATTTGAAGAAAGAAAGAAAACCAATCAAAAGCACCTTTCATTCAAATTTATGAGCAGAAAGAGAAAAGCTTAGTATTTTTAAACATGGAAGATTATAAACAGACAATTTCTATATAACAATAACCCAGTGCCATCTATTTCAAAAAAAGAAGTTATTTTTAAGAACATAAATGTATGGGAGTCTCTAAAGCACATAATAGAAATATTTTCTTTTAAAAAATGCTATTGAAAAATTGGTAAGTGTAATTCTTCAATGTTTTAGCATCATGCATACTACCTGAGAAGCTAGAGGCATAGAAATAAAAATTACTGGATTTCTCAAACCTGAAGAAAGTAGAAAAGGCAAAAGGCAGTGACAAAATGAGCAAATATAAATGTAAAAAAAAAAAAAAATTCTGAGTCTCAAATACTTTATTCGATACTTGATGTTAGTATCTGGTGTGGCATGACCTCGATGATCTTTAACAACCTTTAGTATCACATGGGAAGTGTGTGTTCAGCAAGTCCACAGAAACAATGTCATCTTTCCAAGAAAACAGGTAGAGTCTGAAAAACAAATGAAAAAAAACTATTTAAATGACAAATAAAAGAAAGTTGGGAAAAAATTAAATTTAAAACTTACGGATAAAGTAAAACTTATTTCATGGTTTATTTTGTTAAACTTCATAAAAATAAAATGTGCCATCTTTAGTTAAAAGGATGAAGAGGGATATTTCTGACCATGTCTTACTGAAAGCCTATAAACATGTCCTGAATAATAGGTTTAAACAATTTGGCTGGCTAATATAGAATTTATGTTAAAAATAAATAAAATATCATCAGAGAGAAAGAGAGGGACACATAGAAATTCGCAATATTTTTCAGCTGAGTTCAAGGCATTGCTGATTATTTTTTCCTTTTCCTTTTACCAGTATGTTGGTCAACCCTTGCAAGTCCATATCAGCTTGATTTAACCCAACCTTAGGATCTTACATACTCTTCTGGACTCTCTCCATAAGTATCCCAGAATCACATTTTGTTTCTTGATTGTACTCTCCAAGTTGTAAATGTTCAAGGCAGGCTATTATTTTGTTAAGATTTTGGTACACTACAGTCACAGAATCGTATCTTGCACTCCATCTGGTTTCACACTGTTGTTTCACTGTTCGAGAAATGTATTGCTTCAGTATTGCCCATCTTGATGAAGAAACAGAAAAGTATGTGAACAGTCTGTCAAGGACACCAAAAAATGTTGTAACACATGGATCTACTGCAAAGGAATGAAGACAAGCTAAACTGAGATTATGATTTTCAGTTTACAAACATTTCTCTTGTGTTTACATCCAATATTTTCTTTTGGACACCATTCTAGTTCCAACCATGTGTTATCATAGGACTGTCCATGACAATCTTCAATGGGCAAACCATATTGTTCTAACAAGCTGAGAACTTTGATGGCAATACTACTGGCATCCTTTTTCTCAAGTTGGAAAAGGCCTAAGAATACTTCCTTAATTTCAACTTCATTTTGACTGATGGATACATACCATAATGTCAAAGAAAGTTAGTTTTCATGGGCAATGTCAGAAGTTGAATCCATCATTATTGGGTAATATTTTGGTTCTCTTATTTCATCAAGTATTTTTGTATGGATTGTTTCACCAAGGAAATGTACAGTTTCATTCTGAGTTCTACTTGAGAGCTAAGTCATTTGTTTAGCATGATCTTTGCATTTGTCAATACGCTGTGCCAAAATTGGATCCTATTTTGCCAGAAGTTTAATAGTAGCAAAGAAATTTCCAGAATTCTGGTCTGTATTATTCTGAGACAACCCTGCTATTGATTCTCTCCTGTGCTCTCTGAAGGCCAAATTCTGTTTTCCCAGAAAAGAAATAACATCAGTAACACAATCCAGAATGACTTTCAATTTCTTTCTTTCTGCCGACAGTTGTTGAAAATTAGCATCCATTATTATCCAGGTATTTAATCATGTAATTTCTATGCACCGGACTGTTTTCATGATCTGGAATCCGTTGATTTAACTTTCTCCAATTTCTAAATCCATCCTCCTTTGCAAAACTAGACTTTTGGGAATCTGATTCCATTGCAAATAAGAAACAAGGAAAACAGTAGCAGCACCCATGAAAGGGGGAGTACAATAACCAAGTTCTTGGTACAGCTTCGCCATTTGCTGACCGCTTGACAAGCCTCTGCATTGACAAGGACCTCCCTTGTCCATCTGCAACCAATGGACCATTAGAATGCTGAAAATCTTGCAATCCTTGTTTTACCAATTTCTGGATTAGTACTTCCACAACTGGTTTCTTCAATCTCCCCAAATCCTTTACTTTCCAATTAATTTGCAATTTGTGTTTTTACTTCCTTCTTTAAAAACACTTCCAATGCTCCTCTTTGTCTCTCATCATTTTCTCTTCTTGCTTTTTTCTGTTTCTAAAACTGAGAACCACTTGGTTTTGCTCTCTTCATCTGTGGGTACAGGATGGGATTGGGAGATTTTTATTTAAAGTTTCAAACTTGAAAAATTGCTCCGATGAGCTGCTTTCGCTGGTTCCCAAGCCTCATGAATTTAAACGTCCTACGAGGCTGGCATCCCGTTCCCACCCCTTCACCATTGAAACTGTTAGATGTAGATGTCTCTTCTACTCCAATTGCTTCATGTCTCGCACATCTCGCCTGTGGAACTCCCTTCCTTATTCCTGTTTCCCTGACAAATATAATCTCCAACTATTTAAGTGTAATGTCAATCAACATCTCCAGTTGCCTTGATCTATCCACTTCCCTTCTCCACATCCTTTCACCTTTCATTCCTATCTGCTCTCGCCCCAAATCTTCTGTAACCCCCTTGCCTTGATCGATCCACTATCTTTTTCCACATCCCCTCCTTTACCACTCCTATCTGCTCTTCCTCCAAACCTTCTGTAACCCCTTGCTTGGGGTGATAAGCTTAAAAAAAAAAAAAAAAAAGATCAAGATTATATATAAGGTTGACAAAAGGCCAACAAAACAATGAAGGCCAACAATCAATTTTATCCAAAATTTAGGTGAATACCAAGGAAAATGGGCGAGGAAATCTAATGGCCCCTATAGTATAGGCACCTCCACTATTTCAGTATAAATTTTGATGGGTCCTGTTTTTCTAATGTCGTTATTGACATATCAACAAGGTCTGATGTGTTGATGGGTTGTATGGATGAGCAGAATTCACATAAATTTACAAAATCTAAGTGAATGCATTTCTTGGGGAGGCGGGGGGTGTTAAACTACACAGTAATTTTTACAAATGAACATATTTTCAGCAATTATCTAATATTTTATTGACATTTAGTTATGTTTAAATATGATTTATGAAAAAAATGCTAAAATTTAAATTACTATAAAATTTTTCTTGAATTTTAAAATTTAATAACCGAGATATGAATGAAATGTCATGATAAAGGTAACTCAGTTCATGAAATTTTATGGCATTTTATTTAATAATAATAACCTATATTTCTAAATATCTTTCTTTTAATTTTAAAGTTGAGACATAAACATGCAATGAATAATGAATTGCAGACAAGCAAATTTCTCTATAAATGGAGACAACTCTTACAATACATGACCTTTTCATAATGGCATGTACAAAATACCAAATTAAGAAAAAATTAACGTTAAAATTTTAAAAAATTGTAAAAATTATTTAAAAATATCAATGACCTTTACTAAACTTTTCAATTTTTGCTTTGTAAACATATTTTCCACTTAATTACAATATCACCTAAAAGGACTGAAGTAAATGCAAAATTTTAAATGATTTTTAAATTATTATGAATGATTTAATTAAAATTTAAAAAATGAAAACAATTCTTGTAAAAATTCATTATTCATTGAAAAATTATTTTTCTTAAGACAATAGTGTCTTTAATATATCTTATTTGTAAAAGCAATTAAAAGCTTTTCTAATTAAATAATTAGATAGCTTTATTGCATTTTTTAGTTTACCATTCAGAGCAGATTTTTGGTAACTGGTGGTCTAGTTTAAAAAAAAAATGATTTACATTCTCCAAGGAATAATACTTCTAATTAATAAAAGAATTTCTGGAAAAAAGTGCAAAAACACTCAATGTAATTTACTATGTCAATTGCTGACATTAAAAAAACAAGATTTTTTCAACCAAAATTTTGAACAAGTCAGAGGGAATTAAAAAAATTTTTTAAAATAATAAAAAAATATTTTCTTCTTAATAATGAGGGGAAAACTTTGTTTTTATTGAGTTCAAGGCCTTTTTATCATGCTATGCTTTTTTTAGCGAAAAAGTGGCAGTACTTACTATAGTACAATTGAAAGAAAGATCTACTTCTACAAAGAAAACAATTTAAAATTTCACATTACCTTAAAATATAATTTTAAATATGAAACAAAGGTTAATAAAAAAATTGCTAGCAACTGATTTTTCACATGTTTCTTAAAACACGTTTTAAATTTCTTTAAAATAGAGTTAAGAAAAGAAAAATACACTTACATTTATGTTGAAGTCAAATTTTTTTTGGTTTTTCATTTTTTTAGTCTGAAAGAAGTTGACTCTATGAGAATGAAAATGTAACTGTTTCATTAATACCCAAAAATCTTTTTTAAGTAGTCTTTGATTTTATGGCATTCTATCTCCATATCCACCCTTTATATCTTTTGAACTTTCTTTTCACTACCAGTTCACAGAATTGAAAAATTAAAATGAAAGAACTGATGCCAAAGTCTTGGACTCCTCACATAGGTGTGAAAAACTATTAAGTAGGTGCTCACAAAAAAAACTAAGGTGGAGGGGGTAACTTGTGGAATACTTAATGACCAGCACAAATTGATCACCATGTGTAAGTGGGGTCCATACCCACCACCAGACAGCACTTTTTGGAGATGTTTTTTAAAACATGTTGGCGCCATTTGAATCCTATCTAAAATTTTCTTCACAGATTTGGCCATATTAACAACAGCCAAATATAAAAATTTTAAAACTAATATGAAAAACTATTTTATTTATTTTTAATATCTAATTTTAGGTGTATTTGCTAAATAAAAACAAAAATAATATACACCATCGGAAGTGCAAGAAGCCCGATCCATCAACCACCACCCACACCACCCGAGGTGACGCCCAGGGTCAATACCCCATCGTCTCCTCCCCTGCATGGATTTACAAGGAAAAGAAAAATAATCTTTTTTAAATTTTGCATTTAAAAAAAATTAAAAATAAAAATTTTACATTTCTAATAAGCAATTAATATGGAAAAAAAGCCTGGAGAAAGTTGTTGAGGATTATTTGAAATTTGTTCACATCAAGTAAACACAGCAAGCGTATTATTTATCCCAAGAGAATGTACAAATTAGTGAGTGACCACCATGCAGCATATAATCTGCATGGATTTAGAAGGAAAAGAAAAATAATCAAAACTCAAATATTATATATCCAAAGTTAAGTGATTGGTTACAAATAACAAATCATTAAAGTATGAAGATAGCTTAAGCACAACATCAAAAACTTCCACTATTTTTCAAACAAGTTAATCAAATGGAAAAGCATGCTTGATTTTTTTTTTTTTTTATAATTTAAGATCTCAACTAAGAAATGCCATACAACAATTGTACAAGCTAATGTGAATATTAAATACTAGACCATATGGACTGTAGTGAAGATAAACTGAAATGTTAAAAAATTAGATGCAGCTACCCAATAACATGTGGGTCCTCCCCTTTGCCTGAATAACAGTGGCTACACAACATGACATGGAATCTTTGGGGATACTGAAACATTCAATCTAGGGATGCCTATTAAGTGAGTTGTGCTATTTGGATGTTACCATATGAAATTTAATGAATTACAATGCATCCTATACATGCTGAATGGGGTTTTAATCTGGTGAGTGGAGGATTCATTTGGGTCAAAGTCAGTGTTCCTGTTTCATATTGCCTGCGTACAATGCAACTTCCATTACCCTGCTAAAGCAAAAGGTCACTTCTAGGAAACATGGTGAAGACAGACTCCAGTTTAATTAATAGTTTGTTTTAGCTCCAACAGAAAATATCCTATACAATTACAAAACCACTACCAGCTTTTATAAGACACTGCCAACTGATTTCATAGTCTCCTGCAGTCTTCTCAAAACACTAACTCTATGCCTGAGAGAACAAGAAAGCAAGCACTTATGAGATGACACAGCAGCAGACTTATAAGGTCCAATAACGATCTTCTCTAGCTCAGGTGAAATGCAGTAATTAATGCCATGGTATCAATAATAGCACATTTATTGGTAAACAACTATAAAACCCCATGAAATGCACTGTGTATATTGTACAATGTCTTGAATTGGTACCAGTGTTGAATTGGGATGTGAATTGATACAATTTCCCCTTTTATGGGGTTGCTTCTATATTTGTCACTCAATATCAGTTTTATGCCTGCATGATCCATGAGTGCTCATAGGTTTCAAATGCTACTGATGTCTGTCCAAATTTCACATATTTCTTGTATCCCCTAGAGCAATTTCCACCTCAGAGATAGAATGCTCAACAATAATTCTGCAGTGAAACATGTTAAATCCTATTCTAATATCCAATGGCCATTATAGATACACTACCATTTTATCTATCTATATGTATATATATATATATATATAATCTGTCTGAGTCCATTTCTACAAAGGCCAAACAAGCAAGTGAACTACTGTCTCTAATTCTGGGAGCATTTCAGTTCATTGTTCCCTAATGCAAAGTAGAACTAGAAATTTACCCAACTTGAATCCTTGAATTGCATACTGAATACCCATCAAGTTGGCAGATGGCTTGATGTGCTTCACTTTCATATTCCATATGCTAAAAGGAGAAAATAAAATGTAAAAACAATACTTTTTCACAATACCTTTCACTAAAACTTAAATTTATAACAGAAGTAACATCTTATGATTATATATTAGCGTAAGTCAAAAAATATCCGCACTTTTGCCATAACATATCTTTAGACAATAATTTTTTACTTTCCCCTCATAGAATGTACTGCAAAACATTTTCAATTTTTATACAGTTGAACCATTATTAGGAGCTTAAATAAAAAGAACCAAAGAAGATTTTGTATTTTTGAAATAAAAATCATGCAGCATTCACTGATTTTTTGCTCTATGCACACATGTAATTAAAAGTTGAATTTAATTTGATATTACAAAACTGTGAGCATATTGATATATTGTTATTGATATTAATAACTATCATATATATTCATATCATATTACATGAACCATAACATGAGAATGGGATGAAAATCTTGAAAAACAAAAAACAAACTATGCAACAAGATTTAATCTGAACCATTTACCAATAACTTACATACTTACTTTGAGAAAACAAAAATCAGTAGAAATTAAAAATAGGATAAAGTATATAATTTAGTTAAATTTAATCTAACTTCTGTGCCTGTCTATAAGGAAGCTGCAAAGATTAATTCATGTTTGGTGTTCAACAGGGTCATTACAATTGGAAATGACAGAAATAAACTCACTCACTCAAGCTGAAAGTGTTGTTTGTTAAGAGAACATTTGAATGGCAATGTAAAGAATCCGGACTTAAATCCTTTTTTTTTTTTAATCATTTCAACCCAACCGAAATGATAATGCCACTAAGATGCAAGGGATTACTGGGAGTGAAAGAGAATGAGAAGACTTTAACATGGAGAAAGGAGAATAGAAGAATAGAATTCAGGAAGACAGATGATAATTAATGTTGCATTTAAAATTTTGAAGATTGTATATGGCAAGGAAGCAAGAAACCAGAAGAGTTCCACAGGCAAGAAAACAAATTAAAATAGAACTTACAGTAACATCTTGCTATGAAACCTACATTTTAGCAACTTTATTAGCTGATCTGTTTAAGGATTACAACACATTTGAATAAAGAATTAAAAATTAAAGATTCAAAGTCAAAATTGAACATTCTTCCATACAAGTGATACTTCAGTTGAGTTTGAAATCTTTTCCCAAATGACTGGTGCATGATAACTGAATTTACTGCAGTCATGCAAACAGTATTTACAGATATTATGTTTTACTACCAAATTAAGAAATTAATCAGGAAAGGAAAAAAAAGAAGAAGCAAATTCTGATTCCAGGCAGATTACACCCTGCCAATACCTCATAGATAATGAACTAGTTCATTTTGGTCATATGGAAAGAGGAAAAAGAAATAACAGACTACTTTATTTCAGCGAGAAAATGGAAGAAAAAAAAAGGGGGGGGAGTCAGAAAAGGTGATGACATTCACATGTTTAATGTTTGTTTCAGTGAAAGGGAAAAGTTGTCAATTTCAAATCTTTTCATTTGTAGCCCCTTATTTATTGCAATATTTTGTTAAGTTGTTATGCTCAAATATTTGGTGATGCAACAGGGGAATTTCTATGGATATTTTATTATTGTAGAACTTGCTATGAGCTTAGTCATTAGCTTAATTACAACTCATCAGAAAATTCAAATAGGAGAACTGAAATTTTCATAAGTATTTCTAATCAGCAATAAATATTCCAAAAAGGCCCACAGACTGGTGTATCAAACTGAAATTAAGACAAAAGAATCACAATATCTTTCTGCACAAAAACTACTTGTGCCATTTTGATGTTAGATATTATAAAATAATTAGCAGATAGTCAATTTTGCATTCCCAAAGGATTGGTGCCTCTTAAGCCAGGAAAGAGAGAAAGTAACCAATAGAAATAAGACAATCTCAGAGAATGACAAAACAGAAATGGAAGCAAGTTAAGAATTTCAGATTCTTCTTTACCCATAGTTAATTTAATCAAAACCTAAAACATTTTGCAAGGGGCATACACATTTTGAAAGGTTATTTTTAAATTGTGTGTCTGTGTGTGTGTGTATATATATATATATATATATATATATATATATATATATATATATTACACACACACATTTTATATACAACTGTAGTCATAATTATATTTATAAAAAGAATATGCATAAATTTTGTAGGTTTCTATTTAAACAGTTTATAAACTCAGATTAAATCATTAAAATTATTTGTCTATAAATCTAAAATTTATTAATTTCATTTATTGACTGAAAAAATAATCTAATATATCATAATAAATTCAACTGAATTATTAGGTTGGTGCAAAAATAATGTCGTTTTCTCACATGAAGTTGAACGTCAAAAAACGACATTATTTTTGCACCAACCTAATAGTACAAGAATCAATGATGGAATTCTGAAAGGTTTTACTGCACCCAGGACATTAGCATTAGTTTCCTACTGGATAAAATAAAATTGTAAGAATAAGTGGTAAAGTCAGAGAATTTTACTTCTCAGTAAAAGTAAATTTATACGAAGAAATGAAGATATAGTTACCCAAATTTCTTCACAATGGTTTTCTTATCAACATTTTCACTTTTCTTGTCATGTGACAACTGCAAAATGAAGAAAAACAAAAACATAATTAGTAACAGGCGACAGTGTATCCAAAGCAGTCTTGAAAAATTATTTGCATGAAAAATAAAACCTCTTATAGTTTGAAGAGCTTTTAAAGCTTGAGTTAAAATAAAAAAGTAATTTAAAAAATTCCTGAAGCAGTAATTTTACCAATTTCACAGTCTAAATCAGAATAGAAATTTGTGAGTAAATGTTCAAAACTGTTTATTTTTGAAAAATTAACTATCTTCCTTCTTGTCACAGACTGTTGTTATATTAAGTGTTTGGCTGTGAGAGAAAGGAATAATGAGGATTTAATTTTGAATGTTTATTGTTAGTATATAGTGTTGTACAAAATAGGTGGAATGTCTGTTTCTGGTGTATTGTCAGGATGGCAATCAGGATTATGAGAAAAGACAGAAATTGATCTAGTTCTTGTGCAGACTTGGTTGACGTTACAGGATATGGTTGGTGTACGTGTTGTTTGATCGAGGTCATGAAGGTGGGTTGATCTTATTGGTTGGTAGGCCTGTTCTATGGAACAGACCCATGGTGATGACTGTAAGGGAATGCCTTGTACATGTTGTTTATGCTGAGGTGATGTTGATAGGTTGCAGAACTTGTCCCAGAGTGGTTAGTCAAGCTACAAATCTGACTATGATGATACAATGGTGTGAGTATGAGTAGTCATGAGACATCACAAACCTGACTTTGTCGATGCAGAAGATGCAAGCATTAACAGTCGGAAGTCACGAATCTGACTTGCAGATGCTGGATATGCCAATGTGATGGCGGTAGGTTGCCAAGGTGTTGTCTCGGAGTGGTTAGCAAAGCTATGAATCTGATTATGATTATACAAGGATGTGAGCATGAGTAGTTGGGAGAAGTCACAAATCTGATGTTGCTGATACAGAGGGTACGGGCATGAAAGGTCGAGAGAAGTCGTAAATCTAACATTGCCAAAGTGACAAGGTGGTGTTGGGACGATTTTGTGGTTGTTATTTGCTGAAGTGAAGAAGTCAAGATGCTGTCATGCTGAAGCCGGACAGCTGAAGTGGCTAGTCAAGCCTAGGAGTGGCAAAGGTCATTAAGAGCAGCGTCATGTTGGGAAGCAGTGGTGATGGTGGTGGTGCAGACATCAGCAGCAGCAGTACTCTCTGTATCAGCCAGTGGCCCATGGGGCTGCAACTGTCCTGATTGTTCTCTGCTAGTCCCCAGTGGCATCTCTTTTTCTGGTGGGAGTGTTAATGATTGGCCAGTGTCATTTTCATTGCTGAAGCTTGTTTTGTAGACCAGATGTGATGTGTGGAGGCTATGTGCAGAAAACAACTTTTTTTATTTCTTTCTCTGCATTCATAGCATTCACATCCAGCCAACATGCAGACTGAATCAGAAAGAGATCTAATTGCAATGGAGTATAACACTGTCTTCCTAACAGATAACTACTAGAATTAAGTATATAACATTCACAATTTTTTTGAGTTTAATTTATTATTCCTGGCATCTCTTTCACTCAATCCTCTCTAAATATTTAAGAGAAAAATTCTAAAAACACATCAAGTATAGAAAGAAAAAAATTTCAAGAAGAAAGAAAACCAATCAAATGCATCTTTCATTCAAATTTATGAGCAGAAAGAGAAAAGTTTAGTATTTTCAAATATAGAGGATGATAAACAGACAATTTCTATATAACAATAACCCAGTGCCATCTATTTAAAAAAAAGAAGTTATTTTTAAGAGCATAGATGTATGGGAGTCTCTAAAGCACATAATAGAAATATTTTCTTTTAAAAAATTCTATTGAAAAATTTGTAACTGTAATTCGTTAATGTTTTCACATCATGCATACTACCTGAGAAGCTAGAGGCATACAAATAAAAATTACTGGATTTCTCAAACCTGAAGAAAGTAGAAAAGGCAAAAGGCAGTGACAAAATGAGCAAATATAAATATAAAAAAACAAAAATTCTGAGTCTCAAATACATTCGATACTTGATGTTAGTACCTGGTGTGGCAACAACCTAATATCACATGGGAAGTGTATGTTCCGCAAGTCCACAGAAACAGTCATCTTTCCAAGAAAACAGGTAGAGTCTGAAAAACAAATGAAAAAAACTATTTAAATGACAAATAAAAGAAAGTTGGGAAAAAATTAAATTTAAAACTTACGGATACAGTAAAACTTATTTCATGGTTTATTTTGTTAAACTTCATAAAAATAAAATAATTTTCAGTTAAAAGGATAGGACTATTTCTGACTACGTCTTACTGAAACCTATTAACATTTCTCTGACTAATAAATTTAAGCAGCTTGGTCAGCTAACATAGAATTTAAAAATATATCAGAGGGAGAGAGAGAGAGAGAGGAATGAACAAAAAGTAAATTGTGGTTGAGTAAAAACAAGAAATATTTGTATACAATTGTTATTTTGACAACTCTGAATAGAAATGTCATAAAAGTAGTTTAAAAGAGAAACAAGATATGTTTGGTAGCAAGTTGTTAGATCCAACATGATTGGAATAAAATAAATCAACTGAAAAAGGAGAAAAGAGAAAAAGAGAGAAGTTAAGGAAATAAAAAAAGGCTACCCTGTAGCAATTAAATGGCCAAGACAAAAAGGCTATAAAAAATATATATCAAGAGAAACAGGAGAAATCCATCAAGTGCTTACCCTCTGTAGATCAGTAAACATTTTTTGAGCAAGTAGAAAGTCTTAATATAATAGAACATACACAAACTACATTTTATTTTTTGGACTTAGAAAAACAAAAACAAAATTAAAGTGGAAAACTAAACAAATATAACAAATAAAAAAAAACATCAGCTACACATTGAATGTGTCAGTCTGGGGAAAAGAACAATATGACACAATTTGACATTGATGCTAAACAGATCGCAGTAGTAAAAAATCATGCATAATAACACTATGTTTGCAAATCTGTGATATATTACATACAAAAAGTTAGGAAAGAATGGACACTAGGATTCTTAAACGCAGTTTAAAACACCAACACTTTTTTATTGGGTGCTTAAGCAGAAACATAATCGAGGAAGAGGGCTTGTTCAAGTAAGCAACATTTAATATAATAAGAGGAGCATAGGAAGATTGCACACTGGCACCAACAAAAATAGCCATTATTTTTTCTCCCTCCTCACACCCAAAGAAACTTTAAAATGATAAATATTGTTTAAAAACAAAACAAAGATTTAGTTAGCCATTTATTACTGTACAATTTAAAATTGAAACTGAAATAATAGAGTAAAAATTATTCTGTAGCTAAAAATACTATAACAACTCTTGATAAATAAAGCCTCTAAGCTAGATAATCCTAAAAATAATATCAAAAGCAAATGAAAATGGTAATTGTTAGCTAAAATATTGTTTTTTTTTAATGTTAAATTTCTTAACAGCTAAAGTACAAATCTGGATTGCAAGTGCCAGAGTTTAGTCCTATGGCCCAATAGATGCAAATTTAGAGAATTTCCTAGCACAATTCTAAAGTCTCAGTCATTCACACTAACATACACAGTTCACTTTTTCAGATACATTCAAGAACTAGTAAAAAGGTACGCACGCAAAAATATCTGCGGAACGTAAAACCACTTTAACATACCTTTATGAAACTTGCTGGGGAATTCCGTGTCTTTCAGAACGCTATCCTTGTTTACAGCGGGTGGTGGTGTGGGGGTCTTGGCACAATCTATTCACGATGACTCACTGGTGCATGCAAACTAAATAAAACAGTTGTTCCTTCAAAAGCTGGCTACATATTAGCATTCTGAAGCATTACGGCTGAATTAGGGGAAGCGGCCCTAACGCTTTTCAGTCTGTCGAAATGAATATGACAGTTGCCACTTGCCCAACTTTTTCTTATTTTCACTTTTTTTTTACATCTAAAAAGCCCACCCCAGAAAATAGATTGTGGCACTAAATCTGGAGCCATGAATATTAAGATTAAAAAAATGAATAAATAAAATGAGCAGGTTTATTTTTGTACTATTAAAAACTGCTTTAGAATAAAAACTATAAATAAAAAAAATGTGAAATCTTTTTTTAACAGAATGAATACAAAAAACAGTCTTAAAAATGCATTTAAAAATGAAAAATATTTCTTGAAGCATTTATTTTAGTTCTAATTTCAAGCTAAGAGATTAAATTTAATAGCAGCTCTCTTTGTAAATTATTTTTTCTGAGAATTCCCAGCAAATAGAGGCACTGATGCAATGATATTGCTAATCCAAGAGAGATCCTCTACTATGCACCTGCCCAGAAACTTCATTTTATCCACCCTCTCTGCATAGAGCCCACCAATAACCAAATGGACAGGTGCTGTGGCATTTCTCCAAATATTCACCACCAGAAAAGCATTTTTCATCAAAGAGGTGGATGTTTTTATGAGGTGTTGACACATTTATCAATAGCCTGATGGTTGAGAAACTTATATAAGGTACAAATAATTGTATAAAAATTGCATGACAAGTACAATATAAATACCTTTTTTAACTATCCAGTAATATGTAAAATTTTAAATATTTAATCATTTTAATATTTTAGTGAATTTTAGGTACTTTGTAGCTTTAATTATGAAGATGCTTGTTAAGAAAATGTTAGAAAATTACCAATAAATTTAAATTTACTATAGTCACCACTGTTTTTTTTAATGATGCATATGGATGTCCGTATTTAGAAAAATTGGTACATTTATACACACAAAATAAAAAATTCAACATTCTTTTTAAAATACTACGACTCACTGTTTTTAGCTAGCATTTCCACTACAAATTAATCCAAAATTTTAAAAGATTTAAAAGTTTCTAAATTAATATAATTAAAATTTTTAAAAAATGCAGACGATTCTTATAAAAATTCATTATTCATAGAAAAAAGTTTTTAGTATTATTTAATATATTTTATTTATAAAAGCAATTAAAAGCTTTTCTAATTAAATAGTGTCATAATTTTATTCCCTTTTTTTTATTTTACAATTCAGAGCAAATTTTCTGTAAGGGACCTTCTAAAAAAAGAAACATTTAAAAAATAATTTCCTGAAAGTTTCAATAATGCTGACCATTATCTGATATTTGCATCAATTTCCAAATCAATAATCTGTTTTTCACCACAAAGAAACACTTAGATTTTCTATAGAAAGTTATGTTTCCATGTTGATGCTAACCAAAATTTAACCAAAATTTCAAAGGTTCTAAAAAAAAAAAATTGAAAAAATTAAAAATTCTTTAATCTTTTCACTTAATAATAACAAAGATTTTGACAATATAACTTTGTTTTTATCAAGCTTTAGGTATTTATTGATCATGTATGCTCATTTTTTAGCAAATCTTTAGAGGTAACTATATATATATATATATATATATATATATATATATATATATATATAAGTGATAGAAATTATTAGGGGGATTTGAGATAATTATAATTAAGTAATTCATCAAGTCTAGAAGAAACCTCAACAGAATGCAGAAAGCACTGGACGGTCGTTTCGTCCTATATTTGGGACTCATCAGCAGTGTGCATCCACTACTGAGAATTGAAACTCAGACAGTTACGTTATCAGGCAAACGACATACCAACTGTACCAACAGGCCTTGGTGACGAAGAGGCAGTGAATTAGACTCGATATAGCGCCGATCGATAACATATTCCATGGTGGAACTCATCTGAGTTTCCCTTACCCATAGAACTGGGCCCCCACGAGCCATGACTACTATCCCCAAGCCGCTTCATCCAGAGCATTAGAAGCTGGTTCAAGCAAGGATATACAAGTGATATATATATATATATATATATTATATATATATATATATATATATATATATATATATATATATATAGGTAACTATACTTGTGTCGAAAAACCTTCGAATTCTTGATTTAACAATAGCCAAATCAATCATGAAGGGAAAAAAGGTTTTAAAAAAGAAAGAGCCAGGAACATGAAAGTCTGTTGAAAATAATCGCACAGATACAGGTTCAAGGCTCAAAGAAAAAACCCCGATACGTGTAAACAACTAACTAAAGAGCTCAATACAAATGTAGAGCAAACCTATATGTGTGTATGTATATATATATATGTACATATATATATATATATATATATATATATATATGTACATATATATATATATATATATATATATATATATATATATGTATATATGTATATATATACATACACACATATACAATCAATGAAACCCAATGCAGCAATGTTCCAAATGGAAAACACAGATTACTGGCACTTGTGAGTAATAAGCAACTATTTCACCCACCAAGCAGATGTTAAATATAATAATTGAGCCTATCAACAATATATGCATAACATTACATTGCTTTCGTTTAACTGAATTTTAAATATTATAGCTTTATTTCAAGAATATAGTCATCATCATAAAATATTATTTTATTGTATGTTAAATAATGATTAAACTTAGATTTAAATCCCGATTTGAATTTTCATATTTTTGTTTCTACTATCTTTTTCAAAAGATGAACAAAATTTTGATACTTGTGTTTCTTTATTTATGCATTATTTCATAAATTGTCTTGCTGTCTAGTATTTTTGTTTACCTAAGGTTTTATTATATATTTAAAAAAACATTAATTTTTTGGAAATTCTAAAACGTAATATAAGCTTAAACATATATAATCTGAGTATATAATGCTTATATACGTAGATTATATATATTCCAAAGGTTGTTGTAGTTAGAGGTGATAGACAAGCTCTGTCTATAAAATGCTTCCATGGCATGCACCTCAAATAGCCAATGACAAATCCAGCTCCAAGCCATAGAATAAGTGAAGGTGGAAAACTGGCACCTTATAACCAGCTAATTTGAGTAGATGCAGTGACAACCCAGGAGGGCAGTTCATCTAGGTAAAGAAAAAACTATTATTTTGCACCTCCTACCCAAAAAACAAAACAAAGTGATCTGCTATATCTTCCATTTGTTACTGGCTATTGAGAAAGTAGTTAATAATTAATAAAAATGGTAACAAAACAGTTTGGCATTAAGATTAACTATTCACTTATTGTTAGACTGTGATTTATAATTCTGGCAAATCCATCATCAGAATTTATCTAAAGGCAGTGAGAACAGGCACCTGACCTCAGAGGCAAAATAAGTTAAAACTGATTTATGTCACTGAAAACAAATCCAAAAAAGAAAGAGGGAGGAGGGTTTTTTAAAAAGGGAACTAAAAACGTCATAGCCCAGCCAACAAGGCTATATTTTAAAAATTAAAATTTTACATTTCTAATAAGCAATAAAAAAAAAAAAATAAAAAAAAGTCTGGAGAAAGTTGTTGAGGATTATTTGAAATTTGTTCACATCAAGTAAACGCAGCAAGCGTATTATTTATCCCAAGAGAATGTACAAATTAGTGAGTGACCACCATGCAGCATATAATCTGCATGGATTTAGAAGGAAAAGAAAAATAATCAAAACTCAAATATTATATATCCAAAGTTAAGTGATTGGTTACAAATAACAAATCATTAAAGTATGAAGATAGCTTAAGCACAACATCAAAAACTTCCACTATTTTTCAAACAAGTTAATCAAATGGAAAAGCATGCTTGATTTTTTTTTTATAACAATTTAAGAAAGTCAGCTAAGAAATGCAATACAACAGTTGTGCAAACTAAGGTGAATATCAAATACTAAACCATATGGACTGTAGTGAAGATATGATGAATAGAGAGGTCAGGAGCCTTTTGTTCACACTAATGCAAAATAAAGCTAGAAATTTACCTCTACTCGAATCCGTGAATTGCATACTGAATAACCATCAAGTTGGCGGATAGCTTGGTTTGCTTCACTTTCATATTCCATGTGCTAAAAGAAGAAAATGGAAATAGTAAAACAATCAGGCAAAATCACCAATTTATTAACATTATACATTACAACTTTCAAATAAGGAATTAAGTTACACTTGCTTCCCATGAAAAAAAACACACACACACACACACACACACACAGACACACACACAAAAAAAAACACATACACACACACACACACACAAATGGCTATTCAAAAACCTTATGCTTATTTATCCGCAACCAAAATAGTGGCCACAAACACACACATATATGTGTGTGTGTGTGTGTGTGTATATATATATATATATATATATATATATATATATATATATATATATATGTATGTATACATATATGTAGGCACATTTATTACATATTATTATAGAACTTACTATGTTCATAGAAAATTTTCTCATTTGATGAATTTGTAATTATTCTTTTTTTCGAGAGATAAAAGGTATATGTTTAATTATACTTAACTTTAAATTAGTTATTTCTTTGGTATTAATCCAAAGTCTCAATCTTAGGTAATCCTTAATTTGCTGGTTGACTCTTTGTAGGGTTTTCTTACTAATTCTACGAATTACAATTTTTAAATCTCTATCAAAAAGAGAATATATACAAATTCAGCAAATGTGAAAATTTTCTATAATAAAGATATATATATATATATATATAAATATACATATATATGCATATATACATATATACAAATATATATGTACATGTATATATAAACAAAAATACATATATACATATATATATACAAATATATACATACATATATATATATATATATATATATACATACATAAATATATATACATATACATATATGTATATATATATACACATATATATATATACATACATATATATACTATTTACATTATTCGGATTATTGTCCTCATCTTTGAAGCCATATTTATCACAATGTTTTGGCTGTTGTATGCTCTGGCCTTCAGGTGGTTGGAATGTCAAACCGAACCCTTTATTTCACTCACTGGGGTAGACTGTTCTAGTTCCACGTGCCATGTCTAATGGATGTCAGCTATCAGTTATATGCAAGTTCTCCACTGCCTTAACCAGGTATTGAACTCACACTCTTTGGGTCCTGTCACTGGATCTAACTAACACCATGTATGTATGTATGTATGTATGTATGTATATATATATATATATATATATATATATATATATATATATATATATATATATATATATATATATATATATATATATATATATATATATATGTGCACATATATATATACATATATGTGCACATATATATATACATATATATATACATATATAGACATATGTATATACATATATATATACATACATATATACATATATATATACATATATATATACACACATATATACATATATATATATACATATATATACATGTATACATATACATATATATACATATTTATATATATATATATACATATATATATACATATATGTATACTAATATATACATTTTTATATATATTTATGCATGTGCATATATATATACATATATATTTATGCATGTGCATATATATATACATATATATTTATGCATGTGCATATATATATACATATATATATACATACATATATATATATATTTATACATATATATATACATACATATATATATATATTTATACATATATATATACATATATATACAAATATATACATATATATATACATATATATATGTATATATATATATATATATATATACATATATATACATATATATACATATATATATATATACATATATACATACATATATACATACATATATATACATATATACATATATATATATATATATGCATGTTTCATTAAAAATGACAGACAAGGTACTACAGTTAAGCTTTTCATTTAATTTTTATTGTGTTTGAACAAGAGCTTTTTTTCTGGACAACAGTGTGTGTAAAAACTGTCCAAATGTTTTATAGTACCGAGCGCTTTCGGCTATACCTTTAGCCATTTTCAATGATGATTTGATTTTTCAGCTTAATTGAGTCTGTGCATTATGTGTATGTTTTAGTGTGTTGTGGGGATGTTTTAATTTCTAAATAATGTTATTAGCTAAAATAAAAATATCATCTACATTTTCAGTTTACGGACCTGTGTAGTTGGAAAAGCATGGACCGAGTGAATTTCCCATACTAACACCATTACGTCAGTTCGTCAGGGTTGTCCACTGTTGCCCCTACTTTATGCTTTGGCTGAGGTACAGGGAATGCATTCCGGCCCTATGCGGAATTGCTGTTCCTGGAGGGGCTCAAGCCAGGGTTTCCGCATACGCTGGTGACGTATCTACTTTCGTGTCATCCCGCAGCGACATTGTGGTGGCAATGAATGTACTTGATCGGTACGAAAAGGTGATAGGAGCCAAGATTAACCACAACAAGTTGTCTGGTTTGCGGTTAGGTGCCTGGAAGGGGACTGATCTTCCGGGGTCCTTCAGTTGGATAGAAGGTGCTGTCTGCATTCTTGGAGTGTGGTTTGGATCCGACCTCCAGGTGGAGAAAAATTGGTCTGAAGTACGAGCAAAGGTCGACACGGCCGGTCAGACTTGGCGTCAACAGAGGTTGTCCGTGAAGTGCATGGCAGTGGCGTGTGCCACTTACGATTTCCCAATTGTCCTTTATCGATTGTCCGTACTTCCTCTCTGTAAGGATCACAGGAAGCTGCACTCGCTATCCTCCATTTTGTGGAGGGGACACACGCAGTAATTCGACAGAGGAGTCTGTGCACAATATCTGTGTCATAGTGGGCTGGGAATGCCATACTTGGTGAGCCACAAACTCACCTCAAGGTTGGCTTTCCTACGCCACACATTTACAGGAGATTCAATTATGGTCGGGATTTCAGGGACACGTTTCCCTTTCCTTACTATCAGCCCCCCCCCCCCCAATCTCAAGATTTGAACGCCATTATAAACCCTGGGATCAATCGGATTTCCTTCATGAGTGTCGGTACGCCTTGACGATCATTCCTCGGTCCAGTGACCTTTCACAGCCTGGGAGGGTCTTCTATTGGTACTTAGTGGAGGGGGCAGTGAAGGATCCTCTACGTAAGTGGCTTGGCTTGTCAGAGGAGGAGTTTTGCTCTTTCTGGTCTTGGGCGCCTGCAGTGGATTTTCTCAGTAACTCTGAGTTTTCGCTTACCTGGCGATTGGCTTGGAATTGGCTGCCTCTCAATAACATGGTCTTCATATGGGGCTTGGCAGATTTGCCAGACTGTGAACTGTGTGACCTTAGTTTAGATGAAACGGCTTCACACACCTTCTAGCATTGTTCCTGGGTCCACCTATTATAGGACCATGTCAGCGAGTTGATGGCTTGTCTTGCTCCCAAACAGCTTGTGCACATTGATCGTGCATACGTGTGTGACAATGTGTCGTCCCCGTATCCTGGGGTGAAATGAATGGTGTTTCTGACGCTGCTGGCCACGGCTTGAATGGGGATTTGGACGACATGACAGGAGGAAATCTTGCGAGGCAATCGTCTTTCGGATCAGGATCTAATCCGATTCTTTGAGCATCAGCTCAAGATGAAGATTAGAACTGATAGAAAACGCTTGCATTCAACAGTCTTCAGCGAAAGGTGTGTAATTGAGGCGAGCTTGGTTCATGTGAACTGGGCTAGCCTTGATTTTCTCTTTTAGGTCAACCGACGTCACATCGGAGTGGTTTCCTGTGGAGCCCTCCCCTTGGTTAGGTTAGACAATCTTTTGTGTACCTAGTTAATGTGAGTAAGTGTTGTTCCTGGCCTGTTCCTGGCTGCATCTTTGGTTATGATCCAAGTTGAGATTCCCAACCTCCCCAGTTTGTTTTGGCCCCCTTTTATCTCGACTGGGTCAGCTTTTATATTTCCCATGTTCGTCTATATTTTCTCCTTTTCCCACTCCCTTAACGAGAGAACCTATTGATTGTGTCTAATGGGCAGAATACAGCGGCCTCTCCTTTTTGAGGGTTATATGGACCTTACTAACATCAGTTATGTTTAGTTTGCTTTGTGTTTATATTTAGTTTGTTACTTGGTTCATCTCTCTCCCCTCTCATTTGTCATGATTAGATTTTTAAATATAATGATTTATTATCATTAAATTTTTATGGCATTGGGCACATTTTGTAGGTTCCCCTTGAGAGAATGCGGTATTATAGTGTATGGAGGATTGATTGGTGACGGACAAATTTTTGTGGTGAATGTACAAATTGTAATGAGTGAATGGGTCGTGAATTGGATTAGCTAGCTATAAGATAGTTAGTGAAGACCAGCCTCAACTCCTCCCCTTTTTTCGGCCTCGTGCCATAATTGTCTTTTTATATACAATAAATACCAGTATCCGTACGCTACCTTTGTGAGCTTCCGGTGCTTCGTCGAGAGATACTCTTCGGCGTGATCCCATTTCCACAGTCGATCTGCCCAGGAAGACGTATCGCCTCTCTGACTCCAGCTTTGTCAAGTGCTACCCTTCGGCATGATCCTGCCTCCACAGTTGACCCGCCCTGGAAGTCGTATCACTACACTGACTCGGCCATATTTAGGGATTTTGTCTTCATCAAGTGCTACCCTTCAGCACAATCCTGTCTCCACAGTTGATCCACCCTGTAAGTCATATTCCTACACTGACTCAGCCCTGTTTAGGGACTCGCCCTAACCAACCCAACGAATCTTCAAACGTCATCAATCAACCAGCTACTGCCGCTGACAACTCTCCAATATGGCAGTCGACCAGCTACCGCCGCTAACAACTCTACACTAGTTTCGCCGATACAACCAACCAATTTCCCCTGATCAAAACCGGTCATACCTGACCCGATACCAATACAAGCATTTTTCCCCAGACAGTACACTCTTGTACATACTGGAAAAATAAAAGTCAACGTTTGTTATTTTTAAACCTCTGCCTTTGTCCCCCCCCATCTCATTGTCTTGGCTGTTCACACCTTTCTTCAAAAAGCTTGTGGGAGTGACATCCTTATCGACCCAGCAACATACTCATAAACAAATATAATCCAACATGATTTTAAAAATTAGATTTTCCTCAAAAATAAACATACTGTTCTTCAGTTTTTGTCTATTTTTATTTTTACAACATGCTTAGCTTAGTATTGTCATCTCTAAACTAAAGCTTAAAAAAATTTATATTGACACACAACAAAAAAATCATAATGGAAAGTTTTTTTACTGGTCACAAAACTTGGATTATATTTTGTTTTTTAATTATTGAAAAATATATACTTCATCTTAAGTGATGTAAAGCAGTCTGTGGGAAGAATTTAATATGTTATGTGGAAATTGTTTCCATAATTTCAATGAAAAAGAAAATGAATCAGAAGAAATGACCTAGAGATACTTCTTAAATTCTTCTGTTTTAAAAAGACCAACAAAATTAATATAGGCAGCTGAGGTTAAATGAAAATTTAAAAAAAAAACTGTAAAATAAAGTGTAAAACAACACAAAAAATTATTTTACAAAAATAAATAAAAAAAAAAGCAATTTTATTTAGTTTTAGGTTTTATTAGCAGACGGCATCGCGTTTGGAGCGATGTAAGTCAAACAATGGACAGCACCAAGATGCTTAGTTAATCATGACGAAAGGAAACAAAACAAAGAAAAACACCACCAAATTGAAGGAATTCCATCAGAGATAAAACCATGTGATCAAGTTATTAAAAGCAGTAAAAGTCAGTCTGATACATTCGCACATTAACGAAGAAAAAAAAAGATCTAAAATACTCTTACCTGTAGCATGTTTGTAGATTGTCACGCAATAGCAGAAAAACATCAACGTGCTTATGAGTGTCATGACATCATTTTAAATTTGTATGGATCCAGACAGCTGATTGGTTGTTTACCTTAACCAATCAGCGTGACCGTTGCTCCAAAATAGATTAGATCCCACTTGAAGTTAGTGGCATGCAGTCCCGTATTTTATGGGAATGTGAAAGAGAAAGCACGCTGATTTCCAATTCCAGAAAAAACCCAAATGGCTTAAAACTAAAAGGTATATTCTGGACATATAAAAAAAAGGATTTTTTTTCCAATTCAATTGAAGAAATAATTTTAAAAACAATTTACATTTTTTTTCATTCTTATCATTTAAATAGTTAAGTTGTTAAGCTAGGTGAATATATCAGCATTTTTCTCCACTTTTTAATTTTTTACACATGCACTAACCCATATGAGCTTGTAGTGATTGCTATGGTTTTCCACGCCCACATTTTATTCGTCTGCGATTGGCTAATAAATCAATACTACCTTTCTATAGGACAATTTATCCATCGCAGTTGTTTTCTTTGAATTCTTCGGTTTTGAGCTTGCTTTCCTGTTTCGTTAGTATGAATGTAGTGATTGGTTAATTTTTAACCAATCACATATTTTTAATGCAAGATTAACTTTTCCCGCGCTTCTGTGAGAGCCTATTCTTTTTCCTTAAAAGAGGCGACTTGTGAAAAAGTCGCCAGTAAGGTCCAGTAAAATTCGCCTGTCTACAAAAATCTATGATCGTGTTCACAACATTGCAAACGCACACACAAACACAGAATTTTATAATATAAACCTACGTTTCTCTCTGTGACTTAGCCAAGCTCAATCAACCAGGACTCTGTTAATTTCTCTAACACAACACACTTTTTGATCAATTGTATTCTTGTGTTATCTATTCTAACAGCAGACCTTGTTCTAATATTGATTCCTGAACATTTTCTCTCAAGAGAACATTCTTTGGACAATCAATTACAAATCAAAATACGGTTAAGGGGGAGCAACTTCTTTCCCTTAATCTATACATTGAATACAATTTTATTGCATGTTTTGTCCTTGCATGTTATTTTAATATATACTTGTTGATTCACATTTGCAGTTTTGTTGTTTACTTGAATCCTGTACGTTGAAAGTATAATAATATAAATAGTATTGGTCCATCTACCCACCGGTCCATTACAAGCTAAACAAACAGTGAAACATAGCTATATTTATTTACGAGATAACATACTCTAATCATTATTCTTGTCACTAGGCAATGCACAGTGAAAAATTGAACAACAGTCGCCAGGTGCACACACAAAAGCATACAGAGCATCGAATGAAGAAAAGAAAAGCAATACATGCAAAATTATCAGCATGCGGTAGCATTCATTTCCACGCACGGCCCAAGGATAAAAAAATTATTAGTTAGTAATATAAAACAATTAAAAATAACAATAAAAAGTGTAGATAATTATAAATAAATATTATAATAGTCTACTACTCAAAGTTTGTCTTATACAATTACCTTTTAGGTAAGTGTACTGTATTTTTAAAAGAAAGCCAGGCAGTTTTAAAAAATTCAACAGGCTTAAAATAACAATATGTTTGTCTGGAAAAGTTGCTATATTTAGAATTGGCTCTAAAAGAGACACCAAAAATAATTTGGCCACACCGGACTGTTTTAAAATCCAGAGTTCAAATTTGAAAAATATATACTCTTTATATTTATTGTCTAAATAAAAGGATGGCTTCCACAGTTCTACTTATGTAAAGTCAAAGCCTGTCTGGAGCACCTTCAGTTGTTATAAGAAGGGTCAGTGGATGACTTCAGAAAGTAATATGATTTTCATCAAGAAGGCAATCAAATTTTCAAAGATGAAGGTAATGAACTTTTTTGACTAGAAAGTACAAAAATTGTCAAGAAAGAAGTAACAAGATTTTTCAAGACAAATCAGAAGACAAATTATCATGAAAATTTTGTTCTAAAGGCAGAATGATAAAGAAGGATCCAGAAGAGAAAAGAATTTTTTGCTGCCACCTGGGAATGACCTGGGCTGTTTCTCATAGAAAAGCATACAGAGAAAGGAACTGAAAACTGAAAAAGATAAATTCTTAATTGTTACTGACACCAGTGAATTTTTGCCAAAGCTCCATTCTTTTTGTGATTTTTTGTCCTTCAATTAGGTGGGAGTGCCTTTTTTTTAAATATTTTTTCTGCCTTATATAAAGTTTTGTATTACCTTTAAGATTTTTTCCATTTTTCGGAGATTGTTTTGTAAATCTTTTTAAGAGCCTATATATATTTTGATTTGTTATCTGCTTTTCTAAAATGGTGAAGTAAAGGAAATTTTTGTACAAGCTGTAAAAAATTGTATTTTGTTATATTTTTAATATCTTGTAATAAATATTTGTTCCTTTCAAGTTTCACTTAGTAGTTTCAAGTTCTGTTTGTTTTTGTATGCACCTTTTTTATATTCAGGATAAGAGAGGGAACATTCTTTATTCTACCACTCTCTCCAGTGAAAAAAATCCTTTTAATAAAAGCTAACTCTCAAGCACTTTGTCCTATAACTAATGGGACTAAAATGTTGCCCTGAGGGTAACAGTTCAAACAAGTGGTACCAGGGATGTGTGCTGTCTTTCATTGTTTTCTGCTCTGCTGTGACATCAAGAATGTCCTCCAAGGAGGGTAGTGAGTAGCCAATTTTATGGGCAATCCTTTGGAGGGCTCTCTTGTCTGCTGCTAAGCAGCTAGCATAGCAAGTTGTGATGCAGTATGTCATCACATTCTCAAAAAAGCAGCTGTAGAGGGTCATTAGCAGTTCTTTTTTTCAGTTTTTTTCTGAGAATTCTTAGTAAATAATACTGTGACAGTCTGCCTTTTTCCCCTACCAACGCAGCTGGCAGCAGGAACCACAGGGACAAACTTCCCAAGTTACTTCTGGCTAGACCTTCCTGGTAACTATATTGTATGTACACCATGTGGAGATAAGAGTTCACAAAATAAATATGTATAAAATTAATGTTACAGTATGTTCCAACTTATTACATAGTGGTAACAATGTATAAACTACCTTATCCACAAGTAAACAGAACCACTGGTCCAGCATCTGCAGATGGAAGAGTAGAAAAAAATAAACATAACTGCATTGTTGCACACAAACACAAGTTTTTCCATGCAGATACTACACAGAAATATCTCATCACACATACTCCATTACCCATCCCACCATCAAGCCCCTCCTGATAATATTGTATATATGTCTCAAGTTCAAAAAATATATATGTATAAAATTAATGCTATGATATGTTCCAACTTATTACAGGTAATGACATGGACTTCTTAAAAAAACCCGAAAAACACATTTTAAATGATATAAATTCCTTCTTTGAATTTAAATTTTGGTTTTATTTGAAAGCTATTCCGAATTAAAAGAAAATTAATTTTGGTATATAAATATAGATTTTAGGTGCTTTTCAAACTGACATGGTTTCTCATCACTCATCAAAATGCTTGTAGAAATGCAAAAGGCAATTTATCTCCCTTTAGTTCAAATGAAGTTATATGGGTCATGTGACAGCTGCTTAATGACATCTCTTCATAGTGTGACAAATGTGGTCACTTACTTAATTAACCGCCTGGAGTCAGTGTTTGCTTTTTTTTTTAGCTAAACCAACCTTCCAGGGTAGCTCACAAGCCCATAGTGCTGTTTTCCTGTTGGGAAAAATATGTTCTCACTGGTGACATACAGAAATTATCTCTGGCTTGCAGTCTACATGTTAGGAAACATCCATGATTCACTGTATTCCCATTGCAAAATATGTCCTAACCAGAAACATAGAACATAAATCTAGCTCGTTTGAATTCCCATTGGGAAATATAGATATAGCTTCTCCAGAAACATAAGAGAATCCTCCAGTAACACAAGTTTCTGTTGAGAATTATTACAAGTAAGAACATTTATCTCTTTGCCATTTTCAAACTGCTATTCTGTTCCATCTGTGTATTAAGTTATTATATCATGGGCATAATAATGACCATAATGGGTGAAATGCAAAACAAGGAATATTCCCTTTCCTGCCCAGCATTTCCATTGTGCCATTATAGACAAAAAATGTAAACAAAAAGTTTAAAAAATTTTAAAGATCCAATATTTCTCCTAGAGATATGTCTCAAAGTCATTTAATAAATTTAAGGATTAATTAACTGGGTTTTATAAAATTAATGTTTTCTTTTTATGTAAAACATTATTTTTTGAGTTTTATTGAATTATTTTTGGTAAGATTTGGGACAAATTTTCTATATGTCTGCACTTGGTATTGCATAAATTTTTTACTGAAATAACATCTTCGGGGATTTTTTTTATATAACTAAAAAATTTACATTCTTAAACTATTAGTTATATAAGGTTAAAGATCATTTATTTTTAAATATAAATATCAATTTCTTGATTATTACACAGTGCTTCATATTTTTTTAAATATATAAAAAAAATTCTCATGCAATTTTAAGAGAGGAATTACAGTAGATATTTATAGTTGTTGACAAGCTACTGTGCATAAATAAATGCTATTTTCATTATGTTTTAAGCAAAATGTAAGCATTGCATTTACAAAATCCAGTAAATTAATCCTTAAAATTTACTGGCTTTGAAACACATCACAAGGACAATTTTCAGAGAATTTTAAATTTGTTGTTTACATTTTTCATCTAAAATAGCAGTTCAGTGAGTGATGAGTCAATGTGCCAATGTTTTAAAATGCCTAAAAACTTTATTTACATATGGAAATTATTTTTCTTATAATAAAGATTAGCTTTAGGCTATTATCTTTCAAATAAAACCAAAATTTAACTTCAAAGAAGACATTTAAATTATTTATAATGTGTTTTTTTTTTTTTAGAAAGTTTGTGGCAATACCTACTTATGTTGTTATAAGATTCACAATGTTTTGCTTGTTCTATTCTCTAGTTTTCATTAGGTGTACTCCAAGAAAATGTTCAAGCACTACTGGGCCAAGTGAACTTCCATACAGTTCACAATGCAAAAAGAAAAAGAAAATCAACTTGTCTTCCTGGATGTGTTTATTGCAGAATTATTATTTTCTTATTTTTGTGACAATGATAGTGAATATTCTGCTAACAATGTTCTTTGACCTTAAGTCACTGGAATTGAACAAAGAGAAATCAATACAAGATAGAATATGTACATCCCCTTACTACTGTAGTAATCAACCTGAAAATGACGGTAGCCATAAAAGACATAAAGCAACAGGAGATAAACATTTTTTTTTTACTAATGTTCACCCTATACAAAGCTTGAGAGCCACTCAGGGTAGAGAGTTACTGTGTGGAATTGTATTAGTGTAAGAAAGGGAAAGAAGTGAAGTTCCTGGGGCTATGCAGGAAAGATAACAGCTAACTCAAGACTTGAAGAGGTCAAGGTTTAATTAGTGAATAAAATGTCAGAGTTCGGGCAAAGACATTACATATATAGAGTTGAAGTAGACTTTAGAAGGAACTGGAAACCCAATCTTAAACAGGAAACAAGGTATGAACTTCTACTCCTCTTCAAAAGAGCAGGGAGGAGTATGAAAAGGATGATAAGCAAACCTATCTATTGAGAGAGGAAATAATACTAATAATTTCTGAATAAAATTTCAGTTTTCAAGCAGAGACATCAGAAGTACAGAGTTGAAGGAACCAGAAACCCAATCCAAATGAAACAAGGAATAAACCTCTACTCCTGTTAAAAGAAAATGGAGAGAAGTATGAACCAGACGATAGGCAAACCTATCTACTCCTATTGGTGGAGGATAAAAAACTAAGATAAATAATTAGTGAATAAAATTTCAAAGTTCAGGCAAAGGTGTTAGAAGTATAGATTTGAATGAGGAAGGAGTATGAAACAGATGACAAGCGAACCCACCTGATTCTTTTGGGGTCAGGGAAAAAACAATAATTAATGAACAAAATTTTGGTGTTCAGGTGGAGGCACCAAAAGTACAGAGCTGAAGCAAACCTTAGATGGGACCGGAAACACAATCCCAAGTAGGAAAATGTAAATAAATAGTAACTAAAATTATGGAGATTGGCTCTGGATATATGTGTTAGGGTAGAGTTAATTATGGAACTGACAGTATGATGTCATCTATTAAGTTTTAACTTATACTAAGTTCAAATATCCCCTATCAAAATAAAATTGAGCTGGAAATATTATCTGAATTTCTTTTTTTTTTGTGAAAAAAACAATGTAAATAACCAACCAACTGATTACAGTAGATACACAAAACACTCTTTTAGCCAATCCATGTGCCATACAAGCAACTTCAGTAAATGCAAATAGCTGTGGACAAATATGATTCATTGTACAGCTATAACTGGAATGCTGAAATAGACATAATATAAGAAAAAGAAGATAGGTGCTTTTAGTCAATGATAAAATTTTTATACTTTTCTTGAGTGGTTAATATATATATATATGTATATATATATATACACTGCAAAGCTCTTCTATGAATTGAGCCCTCTTGGTCATTGGAGAGCTTATTCAAAGGATAAGTACATAAAAATCCACCTTCCTCTCTATTGGGTGCTGATAGCTCAGGGATAGAATATAGAAATTAGAATTGTCTTATAGATTGTGAATGAATCAAATTGTAATGTTTTTCAAATGTGTGTGCAAACCCTGAATGATCCTTGAATATTCTTGTTAACACTATAAGAATTAATGTGAAGAGTCTATGCACAAATGACACATTTACACACTTTTCTCATTGCTACAGAAGTGTAAATTTCTAGTTAAGTTTTCTGGTAAAGTCCCCAATACTCCTTTGAGATTGTTAGTTGGGAAGTATGTAAGTCTTATAATGTTTGGCCCAAGTCACACTGTATCCAAGCCTTGTAGCAAGTTTGTGTGGTGATTTGGCATTGATTATTTTTTTAGTTATTATCTACCTTACCAATGTGTTGTTGCTTTGTTGGTTTTGCTGTGTTACATGAAGATGGTGGTGATGATGAATAGGCCTATTTCTGCATCTATATAAGCTGGTTTGAGTCTGTCATTGGATATTTTTTCCACTGTGCAGAATAGTAAACAATTTGTCTACTCTTTCATGAACAGAGAAGGACCATTATAAGTTGTGGTGTTTTTCAAATGTGCATGAAAGGTTCTGATTGGTTCTAAAATTGCCTTCTATCATCTGAATTTGTTTATTCATTTTTTAGAGAACATAACATACAGTGTAACCCGGATATAAGAGACCCTGATATAAGATAAACCCGGATATAAGAGAGATTTTCTCTGGTTCCAAATTAGAGCATGTGTTAATAAAACAAAATAGACAAACCCGGATATAAGAGAAAACCGGATATAAGAGAAACTCGGATATAAGAGACTTCTTCTCCGGTCCTGACAACTCTCTTATATCCAGGTTACACTGTATATGGGGAGACTATGCATAGAAGACACATTTACACATTTTTCTATAAAAGAAGGTTCTGGCTAGGTTCTTCATCAAAACCCTACATATTAATAAGTCATACAAAGTGTGGGTCAAGACAAATGTATGTTGTAAGCCAACATTCACTGGACAATACCTGACTACCAATTTACAGCATCAAAAAAGGGTTTAAAACATCAGATCAAATTCATAAATAACGATCACGGCACATACCAACAGGAAATGATCAGCATCAGCATATCATCAGCTTTCATGAGCAAGGACAGTAAATTTGAGAAAAACAATAAAAAAATCTGTTATGGTCTTTCCACCATACATAAGGGGTACATAAAAAATGTTCAGAGGATGTTATTAAAATGTAGTCCAACTTTTTGGCAATATCTTTTCTGAACCAATATAAAAATTATTTATATAATAAAAAGCAAATGTTGGAATTCTGTAAAAATTGATATAAAAAATATTTATAATAATATGGTAATATTAAAATTGTATGACAACAAACTGAAAAAATTAGAATGTTACTAATGCAGATTCTTTTCCAAATAAACCACCACAAGAAAGCCAGTCAGGTTATATAATAAAATCAGGAATAAAAATTTGTAAAAAATAGTTTCAATTGGATCTTGAAAAAAATCCCCCCCAAAATGTGCCCTGTCAGTTTATGAAAAAGGCATGAATAAAAGACTATTCAAAAAAATTTGCAAAAAAAGTAGCTGAAATTTGATATTGGCAAAATCTGCCAAATTTAGCTTGCAACCAGTTATGGTTGATTGGATAACACATTTTAAGTTTTTAGCCAATAAAGATAAAAAATATATACACCTCCATCCCACCCCACGAGTTGATTTTGACCCAGTTGGAGCCACTTATTTGCTATATAAAGGATAAATTTTGTTTGATTAGCAGAAAAGATTCAATTGAAATCAAGCAAGAAGGGGGCTGTTAATAAATACTACTAATACTGCTGCTGAAGTAAAAGAAAGAAAAAACTTATGAAAAATACATCGCAACTACGAATATCTATCTTAAAATCTAGAGATATTTCTCATAAGTTTGAATGGCTTTTCAAAACCAATGCAATGTTATCTCATATTTACAAATGCTTGTTACTAAAATCAGAATATTTTCTGTGAAGGGCCCAGAAAACTAGCATCAAATGAGATAAGTCTTCCTTTCTCACTCTTTGAACTTGCAAATTTTTGTAATTGCAAAGTAAGTAAAATTCCTATTTTGTCATTAAGGAAAGAAAAAATATTGATTTTCAGAAACTTTATTTTCTATGAGAAAACTGAAATTTGTACAAACAAGAACTGCTGATCTGCCTTGACAACTTCATGCACACAAAGGAAATTTTATGCAAGGCCATTTTGTATTTTTGTAAAATTAAGTATTGTAAAAATATTTTTGTAATTTTAATAAATGTTTGTTTCTTTGCAAATTTCACATTGAGTAAAAGGCTTGTGTTTTTTTTTTTTGTTTTTTTTGGTCATCACCTCAAGTCTTGAAAAGGATAAGATTGGTTAAAGCAATCTCTTTTCTCCCTGAAGATGAAGTAGAGTACTCTCTGGAATAGGTGTTGTCAGGTCAACAGATGGTAGCTCGACTGGCATTCACTGTGGCGTACTGCTTTTATAGCAGTATCTCATTTACATACAATATTACACCTCCTTGAACTGAAATGGCCTTTGACTTCTAATTATTCTTGGGAATCTAAACTATCTTTCTTGGCATGTATCTTGATTTCTTTTTATAGGTGATCTAAGTTGAGTTCATTTTCCGCTTCAAACTCCTTGTCAGATTTCTGGTCATTAACATCCATAGATTGATCAGTTTAATTACTGGATTCAGTAGTCCCTGCCTCCCCTTCATGTTCTTCACCTTCAGATTCTTTGTCCATTTCTATATTCTCGGGTTCCATTCTACTTCTGAATTGATCTGCATGGGCCAATACATTTTGTTCATTTTTCATTAGTATTGCTATGTTGTGTCCTTTCTGTACTACAAAGTTTGCCTTCTCTGGATTAGATTCTTTGTCTTTTTTATACCATACACTTTCACCTGATGAAAATGACAGCTCTAATCTGTCTACCTATTAATGCAGAGGGACTTTGTAGTCTACCAGCATGTGGAATTATCCTATAACTCAACAGTAATCTTGATAAGTAACTCTATATTATTAAATGGGAAAAATGCTTTTACTCCCATTTTTACACTCTGCACTATTCTTTCTGTGATTCCATTCGATTGTGTGTGTTAAGATGGTGTTTTATATGGAATGCATCTGATATGCTTTAGTCATGAGCACAAACTTCCCTTGCAAAATTCTGGCGTTATCTGAGACAAAATTTTTAGGCATCACATTCCTTGAAAATATTGTTCTTACTATTTGTTTTACTGCGGTGGTTTTTCTGTCAGCAACTTTAATTACTTCAGACTATCCTGAAAATGAGTCCAATAAAATTAAAAATAGCCCCATGCCTTTAATATGAGCATGATCAATGTGTACCTTTTTCTTTAGGTCATGAGTGAATTTTGTTTTGCCAAAAGTTTTCTATTTCAGCACATTTTGGGCATCTTTTTATATAGTCTTCTAAATCTTGAGAATATCCTGGCCACCATGCTTGTAATTTTAATTTCATTTGTGTCAGTTATACCACAATGTACATCATTGTGTACACCATTCAGTATTTCTTTTCTTAAACTTTGTGGGGTATTATAATATCTTCACTGCATATTATTCATGCATTTCTCTACTGTTAACTTATGTCTTGATTCGTTGTAGGGTCTTTCTGCCATTGAACAATTGCTCCATGTGTTTCTTTTTATTCTGTCTGAAATTCAACTTAACAATGGATCTTGCATAGTTTCTGTTCTGAGACAATTTGGGATAAAACGTTCGTTTCAACCCAGTGCAGTATTTCATCTTCTGAATTTTCAGATGTTTCTAATTTCTTACTGTCGAAATTTAGTCTGGATATCATGTGGAATAGTGTTCTCCTTTATGTATATGATGTCAAAATCAAAGGCCATGATTTTTATAGCTCATCTTAAAATTGTAGAAGATGTGACTTTTGGTAATTCCTTTCTGGGGTTAAATATAAACTCTAGAGGTTTGTGATCTGACTTTAACAAAAGTTTTTGTCCTAACAAAAAATTTTGAGCTCTTTCTGAATTCTATACTACTGCTAATGCTTCTTTTTCAATATCTGATTAGTTAGCTTCTGCTAATGTTAAGTTTCTTGAATGGTACATTATTAGATGGCCTTCTCAAGATAAAATTGCAGCTACAGTATGTTCACTTGCATTCATAGTCAATCTCATTTTTTTGAATCAAAGATTTTTGCAATCAGTTTTCTTATTAGTGCCTTTTTTAAGCTTTCAAAAGCTATATTTTGCCTTTGAGTCCATTTAAATTCTGTATTCTTTTCTTTAATTCTGCACATGGTACTATTAGGTCGCTGTATCTAGGTAGATATTTATTAGGTTGGTGCAAAAATAATGTCGTTTTTTGACGTTCAACTTCATGTGAGAAAACAACATTATTTTTGCACCAACCTAATACTATAAAAATTGGTCAATCCCAAAAAGGATTCTAATTCTTTTTTATTTTTTGGTGTAGATATTTTTGATATTTTATTTATCAGTTTATTGTCTGGTGAAATTCCTTCTTTAGATATTTGGTATCCCAAATACAATATTTTGTTGTAATTGAATTCACATTTATTGCTATTTATCGTCATATCATCATTTTTTAATTTGTTTAAAACTTGTTCAGTTTTTTAATGCTGCTTTACTGTAAGCACCTATGCCTTTATTGTCTTGATATATGATTATATTTTTGACTTCCTCCAATAGAACTTTTTAAATTGCCTTTTGAAAAATATGACTTGAAATTTTAACTCCAAATGGAAGATGGACTCATTGGCTAGGATAAAATTCTGTTTAAACTGTAAAAGAAAAGACCATTTCCAATCTGTGTGCAGATACTAAAAGAGAATAGAAAAGGTAGAAAGTATAAATCCTCATAGTGAAAATACAGAAGTATATTCAGTAAGAACACCTGCAAAAAGTAGAGAGACAGTAAAATTAAATGGCATAAATTTTTCCATGCAGGTTGACACGGGGAGTGATGTTACCTTGATCCCAAGAAATTTCCGGGGAAAAAACGGGTAAACCCAAATTAAGAAAAAGTAATTTTAATTTAAAACAATTTGATCAATCTGTCATCAAAACTCTAGGCTCCTTTGAAGGAACTTTTGAGACAAAAAAAAACGCTTTTGAGATTATTCCCATCACTGTTGTTCAATGCACAAAAAAATCATGAACTCCTAGGAATCAACGTTTTAAAAGTGGATACATTGAAATTAATAAACTGTATAAAGTCAGAAGATTCTGACATGGGGCTATTGAAAGGGTATAAAGTGAGTATTTGTCTGAAAGAAAATAGTCACCCAATCTATTTTGAATCTTGAAAAATACCTATTCACATTCTACCCATGGTAGTTGCAAAACTTAAGAAAATGGTAGTACAAGGCATATTGGAGAAAGTTACCTAAGGTGGATTTCACAAATTGTTGCGATACGAACAAAGGTGATTTGAGGGTTACAAAATAGTTGTGAATCATCAGATATGATCTGATTCATTCCCCTTACTTAATGGCAAGTCATGAATTAGCAGGAATTAAATACTTTGCCAAGATTGACCTGAAATTGGCATATAACCAAACAGAAATTGACAAAAAATTTAAAGAAGTCCCTACAATTAATACCCTGATAGGCTATCAGGAAGAACATGACCAAGAACTACATTGTGGTAAGAAATACAAGAGCAAGACCATTCACTCCTGAAACATAAGAGTGGGGAAACATTAAAAAAGCTGCAGTCAAAGAGTGATGTTGAAGGCAATGACATCAGGGTAATAGACAGAAAACAACAGTTGAGGATAAAATGATTGAAAGAATCAGTGCACAAGTTAGGTTGGACAACTTTCTCAGTAGACTTAGCATAGAGACGAACACTTTGAATTAAAAAAGAAAGGACAATCAAAATTGTCACTACACGAATGCACCTTAAAACTCCAAAAGGATACCATGAACATTTTCCAAGAAATACATGGCCTAAGAGATTAAAGTGTTGATTAAAACTTATTTGGTTTTATGATTGTAGTGAGTTCAATCTCTGGGTAGGGTAATGCAGAAAAAGACAAAATGTACTCGAGATATCACCTAAGAATGGAAAACTGAATGAGAACAGTTTGAATAAAACATGGTTCAGTTCAAAATTCAGCAAAAGTTAGCAAGTACACCTGAAGAAGGTCAGTGGAATTGTGAGTATAACAGGATGAGCTTCTTAGTCCAAATACGCATGTATATAATAATTATACTTCCTTACATTAAAAGATTTGTACTCTTTTGCTCAATCACCTACACGGTTAGGTAAACAAAACATCATAACAGCATTATTTATTCATGCTAATTTGAATCAAGGTATTTATTTTTACTTTAAAGTAGAGAATGGCTCATATGTTGACTAATTAAATGTTGCCATTATTATGGAATGTAGTTCAGCTAAGATCTTATATAAGACATAGTCTAATGTGTATAATAGAATGTTTGTAAGTTAATCTTCAGCAATTTTTTGTTCTGTGTTGTGAAATAGTTTTATTTGCTTAAAATTTGTATTTTTATTTAATCAAAAATGATTACTATTTTCACTAAAGTCAAAATTTACCAATCAATAAACATGTTTGGATGAAAATTTGAACAAAACTCTTCTTCCATATTAAACATAACAATATTGAACACATGAGCTTTTGATAACACATTATTTTTAATATCCTAATCATAATCAAAATAATTGTTTGATGTTAAATGTAAAACAAATCTTTTATTCTTCAACTTTTATTGTTTTCACCAAGTAAAGCACTTGTGATCCAATAGCAGTTATTTCCATTCAATTTCTCTGTTCAATCTGAAATAGTGCCAAACCATTCCTTTAACATTTTTCATTTTTATATCACGCTAACTTACTATGGTTGTAAACCAAATGTAATAAGGAAGATAGTGTTGCACCAATCCATACAGTTGATCTTGAAAATCAGCATTCTACTTCTTGTCTTTGATCTGGGGTCAAACACTGGCCATTGGTGACAGTGAGTGACTGATTAAAATGGAGACAAGAATGAAGGTAAAAATGGAGGCAAGTATCTTTGAAAAAAAAAAAGAATAGTTTTGAAAGGGAAAGGGTAACAAAAGAAGTGTAGTTAAAATAAAACTTAACTGTATTTATTGATTTAACTTTTTCAGAGTTAGTTTCTTAGTCTTTGTTTTAAAAATGTATGAAGATTTTTTTTTGTTTTTCAATGTATTGATTCCCACATGAAAAAATGCTAAAGCATAAAGAAAATTTAGTATTGCTGAGATTATGTAATTGTTTTTTTTTAGGAACAAGTTTGATATTAAAAATTGAAAATTGTAATTGATCAAAATATGCGCAAATAAGTTTGAAAAGAGCTTGACATTAAAGTTTTTAGAAATCTGATTAAAATTTTAAAAGAAATTGATTTAAAAAAATAAGTTGACAGGATATTTTTTTTTCTGCTAATGAACATGTAGTGAGTACGAAATAATAATAATTCCTTTTACCCACTCCCTTCAAATTTGACCATCTGAGGAAAAAGAGAGAAAGAAATTCGTGTGCCTATGTGAAATTTTCTTTGGACCAATGAAAACCTTGTCTTCACACAGATTGGCCAGCAAGCTGAGAAAAAGACAGAAATAAATTCGCAAGCCTATGTGAAATTGTTTTTGGATCAGAGAAAACTATATCATCACAGAAATTAGTAATTGAGCCAGGAAAAAGAAAGAAAAGAAAATAGCAAATCCATTTGAAATCCTTTTTTTATATAAAATTAGGAGAAAAGTTAAATTAATAAAAGATGTTTGAAGTCAGGTGAAAGGTTTTGTTTCTGTTCACGCGTCCAGCATTTAAGTTCTTGCCAGTGTCAAATTACTTGCCCATTATATTATCAGCCTTAACCAAACATGTGGTACTTCAAAGAATTTTTAAGAATTTTCTTTCAACAATCCAAGAAAGCTAAGCATTTCAAACTATCTCTCTTCATCTACTTTTGAACATATGCAAACCATATATTCCTTTTGTGAACAATGAACTCTCATACCTTTGTTTTAAACATTTTTAATATTATTTTGTGTCAGATCATTTGTGTATGAACATTTTCTCTTCAAGACAATTCATAAAAAACTACAGACTTTAAAAATTTCTGATTTATTTTCCTGAAACAAGCTACTGACACTACTTCATGCAAGTAAATTCATAAATAAATTCCTTATCTTGTTTTGTTAAAATTGCCTGTGTGTTTCCTTGCCATTCTCAGCCTCCATTAACTTTCTTGGCATGGGTAAATCAACTGTTCATTTTAACCCCTAAGCCCATGCCACTATCAACACTTGCTATGAGCAGCATGAGAAAAAAAATTAAATTTATTTTTAAAAAATTCCAGATGGATATATTAGTTATGAATGTTTTTTCTTTTAAAATAACAGCCACATTTGTTCAGAAAATTTTGTTAGATTCACAACATTTTAAATATCTTGTGTCAGAATTTCTAGGATAAGAAATGTTCCTTATTTATAATACTTACAATCAGTCGAAACACCTAATGAAGGCTAGAGGACACAATAGTCAAAACATTGTGATAACAACAACAAAGATGAGGAGTATAGTCTGAATGTAAATAATTTAGACTATTTATAAAGAAGTGCCACCTCAATCATTGAGCTGGGATTTAACATAAAAAAAATTTAACCAAATTTAATCTTTGAGCAGCAATTTAAAATATAATTTATATATAAAATATTAAGTCATGGATAAGTGACTAATTTTAATTTTATTTGGTTTTAATCTTGAAAACTGGTTGGTATATAGACTTTATACAGACTCTGTAGATTTCTAAAAAGTACAATAATGCTTGACATTAAGAAATAATTTATTCCAATACAATTACTTTTTCCATTTTCTTTCTCCTTTATTAAGCAGTAATGAGTCTCAACTAGAAATGGGACCTCAAAAATTGTGACAATTGAATTTAATTATGTTAGTAAGCAGTTTCTTACTTTAAAGAATGATAGCTTTTTTGTTTATTTTTCAGTTAACAGAAATTTGCACAATTTCACCATTCTTGTATGAAAATCATAATGATGGAGACTTGCTCATTATTAGTCTTACTGTATTGTCTCATTTTTGAGAATAGAGGCTTGAATATATATTGTGCCTGTCTCTTGTGAAGGACATTTAGCAGCTTCACTCTTCTTCCTGTTGAGCAGTGTTTGGACAAGGTGCTGGAAGGATTGAATCCATGTTGCATTTTCAAGCTGTTATCTTTAACAGTCTTTTAAACTTTTCTATTATTACAACACTGAAATTTGATAGCAAAACTCCTTATCTGTGAGGAACATTATACTCCTTTACTCCTATTGCAAATAAGTTGATCTATTTTAAAAAGAACAACTCATTTTTTAAGCTGAGAAACTCAGTAAACTGATTTTAATTTTAATTATGTTGTAGGAAATTCAGACATCCAGGTTTTTTATATTAAAAATTCAAACATCTGAATTCCAAACAATAATAAAATAAAAATAAAGAAAACATGGTTGTGTTTGTTAAATAAATCATTTGTATTTTCAAACATATGTGTATGAATTCAAAAGAGTTAAAAAGTATTAAAAATACACTTTCATAGAGTTAAGGTCTTTGGGTAGTTGGTTCACAGAAAAAGATGTAGTTTAGAAAAGATTTTTAAATTTCTGGTCCACAGAAAAGGCATTTTCCCCACTGCTGTAACGCAGCTTCCCTGTGCCTTTTCTATAAATATTTTCATGGCAACTGTTCTAATGAATTTTTCTCTATGGTACCTAGACTTTAAGCACAGTAATAGATTGCTAGCAAGATCTCATCATTTTACAGTTGAAATGGCTAGATGTAACTTCTATGCTGACATTTTCTTCTCTTGCACTTCTCACTTGTGGAACTCACTTCTGGCTTCTTGTTTTCAAGTTAACTTTGAACTACAAAAATTTAAATGCAATGTCAATTATTATCTTCTGTCTTCTTAATTCCTGTTCTTTTACTGATCTCTCTTCTCAATAGTGTTCTTTTTTCTCATATTCACTCACCTTGCTTGGGGTGAAATGATAAAAATATATAAATGTCTTTATTATACTTTAAATAATATTCACTTATCAAAATGTTGACATTTTAATCATTTCCACTGCTAATTCCTGTATAACCAGAGAGATATATAAAAGAAAGTTATATTTTCCCCATTTATTTTGCCCATTATGGGCATTATTATATCTGTGATATAATAACACCATATTTCATGGATGGAATGGAATAGCTGAAAGGGAAAGGAATGATAAACATGATTTGTTCTCAGAGAGATTTTTATATGCTAAGACATATACAAAACTATATATATATGTCCCATGCAGAGAATAATATATCAACCTAGCAAAGCAAAATGTAAGGAGAAACAAAAGAGTCTAATATATAGGACATATTTAGAACTCCAGATTCATCTATGTCCCAGGTAAGGACATATTCCATGAATGAGAAACATTGAGTCTTGGGCTTTCCCAAATTGAGGACTGCAAACTAGAGTTTCTTTCTGTATCTGGGAAAGATATATTGCCAAAGAGAAACAGCACCATGTGCTTGTAAGCTGCTGGGGAAGGCAGATTTAGCCTTAGCCTGGCCCCCTTGGCTTGGGCTAAAAGAAAGCAACCTCACATGTTGGATGCTGTAAACAAACTGAATTTGACTGCCATTTTCATCAATGTATGGAGTGACATCACTAAGCAGCTATCATATTACATCACCATCAAAGGGAGATAAGTCCCTTTTGTATCCTTACACTTGTTATGCAGTAGAAAATTCAGATAAAACATTTAAAAAGTAGATTTTTTAGGGCATTGCAAATCTTATAGCCATTACTCAGCAAAGGTTGGCATGATTCTGTTATTTCCTTCAATTATGGCCCTGCTCAGTGATTATTTGATGTGACATGATTATTATTTTTCAAATAATTTTCTCTGCAGTATGATTATTTCATTCCAGGTTATTCAACTTGTACTTTTATTTTATCAGTTGAAAAATTACCACAGACACTTGTATTTGGTACAAAAGAATAACATCTCTTCCTATGTTATATAAAATATCAATATAGACATTCATATTCTATTGTAGGCAATGTTTAATGTTCATGCCTGCAAAAAAATGGTGCGTGAAAGGGACAGTTATTCTCTTGACAACACCAGTACTGTACAGACTTTTGATTCTGTTGACAATGTTTATTATTTAAAAAAGCAATTATTAGAAGTTCAATAAAACCCAAACATATGAAAGTGTATTTTCTTTATTCTTGAAAATTGACAACAAAGACATTAAACACTATTTATTTATTAGATTGAATAAAAAAACCTATTTTAATAGTTATTTATAAAATTGTAAATAATAAATATTGCATTGTAAATGGTTTACATATTTTTATAATTTGTAAATTTTTATAAATTTTTGAATAAAAACATTCCTTTTCAAATTTATTTTTTTATAAAATGGTAAATAATAAATCTTTATAAAAGGTAAATAATAAATATCACATTGTACTTGATTCATATATTTTTAAAATCTTGTAAATATACATTGCCGAAGGAGTCAAAAATGTATACAATAATAGCAGTGTCAAAGGAATAAATGAATATATACATTTTTTTGTGGTTATGAAGGTTAAACATTGCCTTTAATTGGCTGCCAGTTGATTAACTAGTATTTCATTGCCAAATGGAACTGTTGCAGTTACAAATTAACAGTATAATTTCTTAATATAATACAAGTCTATTTCAGTTTACATTAATAGTAAGCTTATTTTAGTGTTTTCTCACTTCAACATTTTCATCAACACCCAAAACATGAAGTTTCTTTTATGTATGACTATCTGTCAAGGATGACAATGAGTGTAAGAACTTCTTACAATTATTACTGCTTGTTATATCATGACATGCCAGAGATTATATATGTTTTTTTAAATATTTGCTGCTGGGTCAGATTTGAGGGATTTGTTGAAGATGATGAGAAGAAGAAATTAAAAATTTGGCCAGTATAAATATCAAAAGGATTCTGATCAAAATGTTTTCCTCCTTTCTGTCATACAACATAAATGACATGCGGAAAGACATGCTGAAGATTAACAATATTTATTTACAGAAACAAAATGCAACAATGAACTTAAGTGAATTTGTTCACAGTTGATGTGAATGCAGTGTTAAAAGATAGATGTAGAGAGAGTTCTTGTTTTACTTAACTGCATGATGACTTGTCTGCAGTGGGTGAAAGTTTTCAGAGTTCATTCTGATGGTGCTAGAAATCATACTTGGATTTATTCTTTTTTTGTTTTGAGTGTGATTAATTTGTGAGTTGTATGAAGTTGTTTGACTTCATATTCTATACAATAATTCTATGGTACAGCAATTTGTATGTATTCTTCAATTGTCTATAAGATGATCTCTCAGTCTGATCATAAAGATGGCAACAGCATTTGTCTGTGTCTCTTTGTTTTCACTGTATGTGCCTAATACTTAAATAACCATGGGTAGGCTCCCAGACAAAATTTTGGACTTTAAGCAGGGAAGTATTTCATTGGTTGGCATGGACCAATGAGGATGTTTAAAAATATTGGTGTTTGTTGCTATGCAGATGTTATGTGGGTATTTGTGTGTGTAGGCAGGAAGCAACAAATTCATATCATTTATTTTAAATGAATACTAACAGCCTCTGATAAAATTCAAACTCTCTTCTTCACCTATTTCTTTTATTAACATTGTAATATATTTTTGGGTGCTACTTTATGTGGAATGACTATGTGTCAAGAGAAATATTGAAATGCAAAAGTATTTTCTTAGAACTTTTGGATAAACTTTAGTTTTTGTATATTAAACACAGTCACAGATGTAGTTAGTTTTTCTTGTTAATCGATATTACTATTGCATTTATGAATCAATCTGTGTTTATTTGCATATTTAAAGTTTTTATCTTTAACATAAGCAGAAAACATGGAAATTATTTTCAAATTACAATAGAAATTACTTGTCCATGATTGGAAATAATACAAGGCTTGCTGATCACAAGGCCATAAATTAAAAATAAACAAATGTAAGAAATGTTGGTATTTTTTTAATTTTTTTGTATAATCATCAAACCTGTAGAAAAGATGGATTTAATGGGATGTTATTCTTCCATATCTTGTATATAACATGAACCTCTAATTCACAAGTTCATCAGATTTCCAAAAGACAACACTTTACTATATAAGTTATTGTGGAAATATAAATATATATATATATATATATATTAATCAAGTTCACCCTAAGCAAGGCAGTAAAGCAACTAAGACACAAGGGGTTACTGGATGTTGAAGAATTAGAAAACAGAAACATTACTAAGTAGCAAAGAAGAAGAGTAATCAGAAGGACAGTAGATAGCAATTGATATTACATGTAAATTTTTGAAGATTAAAGTTGGCTAGAAAGCATGGAACCAGAAGGGATTTCTACAAGTGAAAATGTGAGAAAAGAAACTGTTAGCATAGAACTTACAGTTACATCTGGTCAACACAACTGTATATAGATAAGACCTTGTTGCCAGTCAAATATTGTGCTTATATTCATAAATTCTAGGTACCATAGCAAAGAGCTCATATGAATAATTACCATGAAAGTATTTATAAAAAAGGCACAGGGAGGCAACTTTACAGGGAAAGTGACTGAAGCTGAGACACAAGATTAGGACTAATAATATTGTTGATTAATTTTTCGGATTTTATCAAGGATCTCTAGATATATAGCAGGAGCACCAGATCATATGTGGCAGTAATATTCTAAGCATGGATGAATGGTAGACTTATAGGTATGTAAGATATCTGGTATGATATGAATTCTAGTACAGCTAGAAAGAACCCCACTGACTTGGAATAAAAAATTTAATCTGCTCACCTACAGAGAAGGTGACATGTTATGTTCTTACACAAGCAAAACCCCTAAACCACACACATTTTACACTTAGCGAACCATCTCTCTTCCTATCTCTCTAATAATATAATACATTAACTCCTCCTCTCTCTTTCAATCTGTAATAGTAGTCACTGACTACAACAACAATTAGGTCAAGACAGGCTGATGATCCTAGCAATAGCTCTAGGCAAAATCTAAAAATAAATTCTCACACGTGCAGAATCACGTGATCAAGTATGAACATTGAGCAGGAAATATTAGAAGAAACGAGTTGACGCAACAAAACTTGAGGGTGTCAGAGCAGCTATGAACCTGGTGTGCAACTGGATTCAACAGCGTGAAGAAAAGGAATGCTTTCACCAACTCACACAAACTTCCAGTACAAAATAGTTGGAAACTGAGTCTTGTGTGAGTAACATCTCTTTATCAAGCAAAGGAAATCTCACAATGAAGATGAATTCCGATTTAAGTCAACACACTATGCTGCTTACATCAAATGTATAAATGAATTGCTAAGCATGACAATCACCTAAGACAGGCATGTGTGACCCATTCATTTGGATGTGGGATAAACTTGACATTGCTGAATATGTGAAGTATACAACTTATACAGCACTGAATCTTCCGATCTGAACAAAAAGAAATACGCATTGCTGAATATATGAAGAATCAAGTAAGCGACTAGCTTTTGCAGTCAAAACTCATAACAGTGAAGAAAGAAGAATAGATACCACTGCTCAAGGAAAACAAACTGAACCAAAAGAACAAAGACATATAAAACAAGAGAAAGAGAGAGAAAAGGGAAAAAAGAAAACCTTATTTTATTTCAGGCAAAAGACTGAAGCTAAGTGATTGTTTTGACTTTCAATCTGTTGTGGAGTTATTTCCACAATAGAACTTGTAGTCGGACTAAATGCGTCCTAAATGGGGTAAACGTACAGAAACGTTAGGAACTTGTAAATAAGTGTTACGCAGAGTAATCGAGTTGTGGTCGCTGAACACTCACTCCTTCAACTACCTACTGACTCCTACTTATAATAGGTGGGAGAGTCTATTATCTAGACAAGGTGTCTTCCACTATAACACAATCTCAGAAATATAATGCATACATCTTTCCACATAAATGTATAGTACACATCTTTCCATGCATTCTCTTGCATTAGTGTTTTCATGTATTGTCTAGTTATAATTAAATCTTGTTAATTTGTATATTGGTGTTTGTTGTTCATTACTGTAGAAAATCTGTCCATTATGGCATGGTAAACCTGGTCTTTGACAATGAGTTGTGTTTTTTATCTTTTCTTTTTAAATTTTATGCTGTGGTAATTGTCCACAACAGGCATCTCCACAAACAGTATCTTTATCATCTTTATGGTATCGTTACCATTTTATTAAAAGGAGTGGACTAGGATCAATTTGAAAATGTCAAAGAAGTTTGAATAATTTTTGTCCCTAGTCACATGCATGTGTGAAACTCCCCCTGTAAACAAGGCCTTGTGCCATATTCTGTGCAGATGAATATCTACTAATATAGTACTTGTAAAACAACAATAACAGAGTTATGTATAGTTCAGCATTTTACATTGGATCAGAGTAGCTAAATGTTGTTCCTGGTCTTTTGCTTAGGATCAGTGTAGTATCTGTGTAACACATACACACACTATCCATCTGAGTGGGTGGTGAAAATTCTCAGCCTGACCCACTTACCATAATCATTATTCTTATATTTAGCCATTAAAATACTGATTTTGTCCCTTTCTCTCTGCCGTGCGCCAGTAGCTTAGGGGTAGGATCTTCAGCTGATGCCAAATCAGTAGGGTTCCAATCCTGGCTTGAAAGCAACCAGATGTCTAGCCACACTGATGAGCTGTGATACAGCGAAACTGGCCTGTATGAGGATGACCATATTAATATATATATATATATATATATATATATATATATATATATATATATATATATATTTGTGTATTTAGGCAGCAATCCTTCTTTCAAGCACATTTCATTAAAAAACGACTGACAAGGTGCTTTTATTTAGTTTTTTATATAATTTCTCGTGCATCTAATAAATATATATATATATATATACAGTGTAACCCGGATATAAGAGACCCGGATATAAGAGAAACCCGGATATAAGATAGATTTTCTCTGGTCTGTAAATTAGAGCCTGTGTTAATGTATATATAATAGACCAAACCCGGATATAAGAGAAACCCTGATATAAGAGACTTATTCTCCGGTCCCAACAACTCTCTTATATCCGGGTTACACTGTATATATATATATATATATATATATATATATATATATAGAGAGAGAGAGAGAGAGAGAGAGCAATTAATCCATTTTTATTACTATAAACATCATATTTACTGGGTGCATGTATTTGAGTAAACATCCCTTTATTTTTTTTTAAACAGTGAAATTAATATTTACTGATCTAGAAATCTAGAAATGTAGAATTCTTACTAAGGCAAATTTACTTTCTGACAGGAATTGAATCTGTATTCCGTTTTTCAATCAGGGAGACTGTTTTTAAGCTAAGTGTGCCTTACCATTAAGCCACAGACTGAGCCTTGCTTTGCTATGATGGCTTCTTGTGTCATAATTGTAAGACACACATAGCTTAAAAGTGGTTTCGCTAATTGAAAAAGGGAATTCAATTTCAATTCTTGTAAGGAAGTGCATTTCCTTTGTAAGTTTTCCTAATCTCTAAGCTGGTAGATATTATTATCCGCTGTTTAAAAAGAAACAACAACAAAAAGCATGCATGTCTACTCAAACACATGTACCCAGTAAATATACTATTTAAAGTAATAAGAAATATATAAGATACTGTATTCATTATTATTATTATTATTATTATTATTATTGTCGTTGTTAATAATAATAATAAACAAAATGATTGACATAAGCTTACCAATATATTTCTACATCCAGCAACAAGGCCTCTGATCAGGAGATTAGAGGTTTTGAGGAGCATGGAACATCTCTTAATTGCTGTTGTTCCCAGGGTGGTAGCACCTGTTGTGGTCCCAGCTATGGGCAAATAGTGACCCCCCCACACACACACAACAACAAAAACAAAACACTATGAAAGTATAAAAATACATTTTTATAGTAAAATTACTGGCAATACATATTTGTAGTGAAATGACTAACAATACATTTTATCTGTAGTTGAAGGCATACAATTACATTCAAAATATATTTATTTCAAGCCATCAAATTGTGTTCAAAATATTTAGATTTTGGCATTAAATAACCCATAGAGGTGTTGATATGCCGCTAAACAAAATCAACCAATATTTTTCAATAATTAGAAAAGAGTGTGATTTAAGAAAAGAAAAAGCACTGTTTGATAATGTCCAATAGTATGTCTGTCTGTCTTCAAGTTATGTTTAAAAATTGTACACAAATATAAAAAATTTACAAAAAATTATAAGTCTTGGTTGTCTCGAGAAAAATGGTTGTACTGGTAATGAACATGTGAAAAGAAAGAAAATGCAGCCAGCATGAATGTCATGCAGCTGAAACGTGCATAATATGATGGCAATTGTGCTCATCTTGAAATTTTCTGTTAGTTGATTAGTTACTAAGATGAATTAATCAATACAATTGCCACCCGAAGAAATCAAAAAAGAAATTTTTAAAAAATCAACAAAAAAAAACATGATTTCTTCAGAAAGTGGCAATTGTATTGATTCTTATTTGATATATGCTACCCAATGTACCAAACATCACTTGATTTATGTAGGTTGCACAATGGAGAAATTAAATAAAAGATTCAATGGAACATTATCAAACACTGTGTCATTTCTTTTTCTTTTCTTAAATTGCGCTCTTCTCTAAGCGCTAATAATAAAACTGCATATTCAGTCTCAAGTCTATTGAAAGCACCTACAAATAAAAACTATTGTATAATAGAAGTCTGTTTGAACTAGTTACAATGGAATACTCTCACAACTGTATTTTAGCTCAGTTGTAAAAGCATTGTGGATTTTTATAATTTTGGTATTTAATACTATTACAAGGGAGTATTAGAAACTTCTCAGCCCAATCCACTTCCCATAATCTGAGCAAACAATTTTTTAAGAATTTCTTCTTGATTAAACGAAGAACTTTTTAGTATCCTCTTGTCCAAGCTCTCACTTAAGAGTAAATATCAAGTAATTATATAAACTAGTTTTAACCTGTGAAAATTTCACCGTTTTCCTATTTTGATGAATCTTAATACTTAAACTCATGGCAAGTTCTATGACAATAAAATATCCATAGAAATTCCCCTATTGTATCATTAAATATTTGAGTTTAACAACTTTAACAAAATATTGCGATAACAATCATAAATATGAATGATGGTTGCTATTTTTAAGAAGTGGGTACAAATGAAAAGATTTGAAATTGACAACTTTTTCCATTTCACTGAAACCGGTGTTAAACACTTCTATCTTCCCTTCTTCCTCTCGTTCTTTCATTTTCTTGCTGAAACCAAGTAGTGTCTTTTCCTCTCTTTCCAAGTGATCAAAATGAAATAGTCCATTATTTATGAGGTATTGCGAGGCCATAACGGCTGTGCCAACTAACATATGGAGAGACAAGCACAATCATAATAAGATGTTGGAAACGCACCTGGGCATAAATATTTTACAAAACTGCTATTATTAGTCCCCTATTCCTTTGGATATTTTCTTGGAATTAGACAATACAAGTAAGATTTGCACTCTCTCTCATCCTGTATCTCACACCAGACTCAGAGTAAATGAAACTGGACATCCGGAAGATTTTGGTGCATGACTTTTCTAAAGGCAATCACAAAAAATAACTGTTAATGGAAACCATAAATGTGAATGTATTTTATCCAGTGAACCTAAAATCCCTATGAAATGTATTGGTTATCAACTTACAACTCAGTCATTCTAATGTTACTGATGTTGACAGTTGTATTCAAACTTTCAATTTTCCCATTGCTCAGTCTCTCAGTCAAATACTAGATTTTCCTACTCATTTCCCTAATAATTCTGATCAACATTCTCCTTGGCTCAATTTGTTCTTTACCTCTTCTCCTGTCTCTTCTTTAACATCACAACTCTGTCCTCTTTGCAATTTGGATCATGCTGTAGTATCTGTTGATATTTCTTTTGACTCGTCTATTAGACATGAACCTACATTTCACAAGACGTCTTTCTGTTACAAGCTTATAGATTTGGATTTGTTTTGTGATTTTCTTCATCATACCCCTTGGAGTGATATTTTTAACATTCCCGTTGAAAATTGTACAGTGAGATTTCTTCTTGGGTAAAAGCCGGAATCGGTGCTTTTGTGCCATCTTGGAAATACCAAGTGAAACCACCATCTTCTTTTTGGTTCACGTCTGCCTGTTCAGAAGCTATAACCCATAGGGATCACTTTTTCTGGATGTATCAAGGTTATAGTTTTGATGAAAAAAGATGTCTACATGTACTCACTAATTGTAAACATATCCTCAATGAGACCAAGTCTTTGTTCGCTGACACAATGAAGCACCATATAGCCTCAAGTTTGGTTCTCATAACTACTGGTGGCTTTATAATAGTATTTTTAAATAGGTATGTCCTCTATCCGTTCCTTCTTTGCTCAATTTGAAGTGTTATCATCTTCTGCTGATGAGTACTTTGCTTGCAAATTCTCCACCAATTCTCATCTGGACTATCTTTACTCGACTTTCCACTTAGAACTGAGTCTCTTCTGTGTGATATGCATATTACTCCATATATGGTTTCTGCTATCATCCTTAAACTGGATCCCCACAAAGCATGCAAACTTGATAACATCCCTGCAATAATCCTAAAGAAATGTGCTCCTTTAGATAAAAATGGTGAAGTTTGGGCTCTTGCATTAGATATTATATAAATTTATAATTCTATCATTTTCCATGCATTGAATATTGTTATTACATCTTGTTTGGTGCTTCTGTCATGTATTTAGAGATTTTTAATAAAATCCAAAGAATCTAAATGTTATCAGTCCTGATCTGACATCTTTATGTCAGTCACTTACCCACTGCTGTAATGTAGCTTTCCTGTTCATTTTTTATAAATATTTTAATGGTAACTGTTATGATGAGCTTTCCTCTTTGATATCTTGACATTACAAATTTAAGTCCAGTAAAAACAGGCATCTTGGTTTCATAATTTGAAATGGCTAAATATAACTCTAAGTTCTATGCTAACACTTTCTTCTTATTGCTTGTGGAACTCTCTTCTGGCTTCTTTCTTTCCAGTCAATTTTGATCTTCAAAAATTTAAATGCAATATCAATTGTCATTTGTCTCCTTGAATCCAGTTCTTTCACTCTCCTCTCTGCTTAATAATGTTTTTTTCCTCGGGCTTTATTTTAGTAACCCTCTTGTGTCTTAGTGGCTTTATTGCTTTAATTGGGGTGAAATGAAAAAAAAAAAAAAACAGACAAAAAAATACAAAAACAAAACCCAAAAAACAAACAAACTTTCATTTCTTATTTGTATTTGTGTAAAAAATGTGTATCTTTCTCACACACAAGGAATATAAGTAAAATGGAATGATGTCTGATATTCTAGATTCCAAACAAGAAGAAACTGAAAATATTTTGTAGTAATCTTTTAGTTATTCAACTTTACAATCCTGTTTATTATTTTGATATTTGAAATGTACCTGGTTAATTCAACTTGTTCCAGTCTACCTGCCTCAATGTCCACTTGCTAACCCTATCTGCCCCTTATCTGTCCACCTGTCATTCATGTCACTTCCTGCCTCCTGTCTGGCTTAGTTTATTTGTATTTTGTACAAAGTTAACTGAAATTGGATCCATAAGGTGCTGTAGTTTAAAATTTGTGTTGTCAAAAATAACCTTTTTGTGTGTGTGTCTATGCAAAAAACTTTTTGTCATTTTTTGAAGACAGACAGATTGTCTTTGCAAAAAGATTTCAACATCAGCTTAAATGAGAACATTACTTGTGGATTAGCAGAAAAATAAAATTGTGAAACACTGGCCAAGATTTGCTTAGCAAAAAAATCACACCAGTCTCATCAATCCAGGGCAGTCTTAGACAGGACATTTCTCAGGGCCAAAATGTTTAGGCCTAAAAAAGTATGCAATCTTCACATTTATGTTTGACTGCACAATGTCCAAAGGATAGCCAAGATCATAAAATCTCTCTCTAATAAGTATGAATTCTTGTTTTAAGTTATCATCAGGGCCCAATGGACTAAGGTTTTGACCAACTTGATCTTGTACTTTCTGAGGCAAAAGGAATCCCATTGAGTATATACACCTGAAATATACACCAATGTAATAAACTTAGAATAAATTCTTCATACAAAGTCATCCAGAAAGGATAATGAACAGTTGCTCTCCCATTCAATAGTAAATTGCAAAAAAGGATGCAAACTATTTAATATTCTTGGATGGGCTTTATTCATGAATGAAAACAATTTTTTTATGAATTTTTATTATCTTTTAATAACAGGGTCATTATTTTAAAATTTTAAACCTATCACTGTTTTGATTATTTTCTTCAATTAATAATTAATATCCTTATTTATTTCTTCAATAGGGTATTTTAAGGTTTTTTAATTAACATTAAAAACCATTTTAAATATGCTTTAATAAACTAAAAAAAAAGATCTGAACCCAAAGCCTACACTTGAGTAATATTCTAAAATTATGAGAGATATACTTCAAGACAAAATCAAATGATATTTGTGATCATAGATTAGGAATTTACATTATATTGCCTCACCACCCTCTTGCATTTTACCAATTATTTCAGATGATTCCAGGAAGCATAACTTATTTTCCTTTAGCTGATTTTCATAGCAACATCATACTTCATTAGGTATTTAAATAAATAACCTAAACATTTTGAAATGCTTTACTTAATAATATATATGAAGCAATAATATATTGGTTCTGCATGAAACTTGGTTGTGATCAATTCAGGAATGAACAGTAAAGCATGCTCATTATTTTTTTACTACTACATCTACAACAACAACAACAATAATAATAATAACTTAGTTTGTCAGTTAAGCATATTGAAAGTAATAAATTGTATTAAATCTCCTGTACATGATTTTTTCTTTTAGATAACTCAAAAACTTTTTTCCAGATTTTAATAGCAGATATTAATAAATAAATATGCATAAAACTGACAATGTTTTTTAAATTCCATAATTAATAAGAGGAATCAGCATTTGTGAGTAAGAAAAAAAAACAATTTCATCTTCATTTTTATATATATAAACAAATGAAATAATTTTATTTAATAAATGTGAAATTATTTTCTATTCTATTTTAAGAGAAAAATATCTGAGATTAATTTTTCATTAACATGAAATGTAATAATGATTTAAGAAAATTAAATTTTCAAAATTAAGATGTTTGAAACTTTTTCATCATTTAGATATTATGCACATTGAACTGTGACAATTAAAAAAAACAGCTGTTCACAATTCATCATTAGATGTATATGCATTATAGATAGAGAAATACAGTTCCATAAGCTTATTTATATATTTTCACAACCAATCTAATGTAATGTCCAAGTCATTAAAAAAAATCTAACAAAATGAAATAAAAATTCAATTTCATAATAGATAGATAGAAAAAAATACATCAATTATTGGATGCTATGATGCGAAGATAGTTTCATAGTAAGAAATCTAAAGCTACTGATTCAAGAAAGTGAAAAGGATAACAAAGTAAAGTAATCCTTCAGTTTCTTTGATAAGTGAGTGAGAGGCGGAGAAAATATTGAATGCAAGGGAAAGTAAATCAGTGCTGCTATCAAACTTGTAAATATAAAATGAACCTTGTAAATAAATAATCTAACAACTAAATTGATGTAATGGAATAACCAGTCACCTCCATGAATGATTACACTATAGGTAGTAAGTACCTATAAAGTCAACTGCCTATGAGAGACTCGGGGAAGAGTGAGAGCGAGACAGCACAAGCACGTCCAACCTCCCAATTAGTGACACTCATTACTAGATTGACCTGTGTGTATAACTGTACCATATTTCATATTGTACTGGTTGTGTACATAAACCTTTCTTCTATTATCCACTTGGTGTTAAGTATTTATTCCCTTAGCACGGAATATAACATAAATAGTGTGTAATATTTTTGCTGTTTCTAAAATTCTAAACATAGCGATATAAACAATAAACAATGCTGAGAGTTATGGGAGAATACATTAATAGCAGTGTCAAGAGAAAAACTGTCCTTTTGACACTGTTTTTTTGCAGGTATGTAGGTTAAACAATGCCAAACCACTATTTCAACAAAGTTATTAATTTGTTTTTCTACATAATTTGCTATAGTTGGAAAAATCCTTGATGAAGCAGTTAAATGAAAATATTTTAAAGGAGAAGGAGGACAATTCAGTAGGAGGGTTTATCAGCAAGAAAAGTAACTTGAGAAGAGATTAAATAAAAACAGCAGTTTTCAATTAATCATCAGATTTATGTTTTAAATGGAGAAACAAAAGTCTATAAGCTGAGGTATGTATTTTTTTTCACAACCAGTTTAAGCATAGCACATATTGCCCAAGTCATAAAAAAGCAATATGGTTAACTTACACCCAATTCAGTTTCATAATAAACAAAAAAATAACTTAATAAGTTTGAGTACAAGGACAAAGAATGGATGACAAAGGAGGAAAAGTTATTAGAGCAACAAACAAAAAAAGAAGCTGTGGAGGACCGTTTTCATTCACAGCTTGAAATGACATGTCATACGATATAAATCTTTTTCCCATAATTTGCTATAATTGGAAAAATCCTCGATGAAGCAATTAAAGGCATTTTAAAGTTAAGGAAAATAGATCAGTCGAAGATTTCATCAGCAAGAAATACCTGAGAAGAGATGAAATAAAGAATGTTTCAAGGAAAAGTATAGCAGGAAAGCAGAAATGGTTGGCTGTATGTACAGACAGATTGATTTTGAACATAATCCAAAAAAAGTCTCTGTAATGGATATGAAGCAGTTGTCTTTCTCCAGTATTAAGCATGGCCCAATTTTTCCTGGTCTCTCTCCAGCAAGTGGCAGTAATGGAAGAACCAAAAACATGCAGCAGTTAGGCAAATAGATTGCAAACTGATCAGAAGGTAATATGAGACCAACTCAATAAGAAGATAATCACAATTTTTATGCTATTGAGAAATGTATTTCTTAGAAGAATATAAAATGCATTGCCATATGATGAGACAAAAACTTTAAGATTATCACCTATTGATTTGAAATATGATGATATTCTATTAATAAATATTGTTATATAAAAGAACTTCTTTATTGAATATAGCATAATTCAGTACAGTAAATATTTTGGGGTTATGAATGTATTAGTTACATGAAAACTTTGCCTACTTTTCCATACATAAAAATACAAAACAAAATCCTTCAGAAATCAAATTTTCTTTTTTCGACATAAAAGTGTTTGGAAATAAAGTTTCACCAATCAGATGACTAAGATAGGGAGTCATTTTTTAAGGCTTTATTGCTAAAATGAAATCAGAATTGTAAATTTATATATCAGACAACTGTGTATATAAGTGAGATACCTGATTATTGCTAATCTTACAATTATGAAACAGCAAAAATAGAGGTTGAAGAACTGCCACTCTCATTTCTGAATGGATCCTATCAAGCATTGACAATTTTATCCCAAAGAAAATATATGAACAGAAATCGCCAACCCTGGATCATGCCAGAATATGCTGCAACCATAGTCCACCATAATGACTACTACCATCTCTATTATAGTGAACTGTGTAGTGGGACTTGTGGCATTCTGGACTGCCTGCAATCAATTGAAGTTAGTTCTAGGAAAATGCAAAGAGCAACTATGTGCAGTCAGTACAAGCCAAGGCTGAAAACAAAGATTTGGATCCTGTGAGTTCTGGAAAATCTTAAATAAAATTTTCAATAGAGACAAAGCATTTGTGTCAGCTATCATAATTTTGTTTGTTTTGATTTTATGGCATATCAACCTCGATGGGTCATTTAATGCTGATCAGCTATCATAAATAGCCCTGAACTTATTACATGCTCATATGACAAGGGAAGAATCTTTGCAATGAACTTTGCCTATAACTCTATGTTAAATGATAAGGATGACTCCTTATTTGACTTTCTTTTCTTCACAGAGTACATATTTTGTAATACAGTGTAACCCGGATATAAGAGACCCGGATATAAGAGAAACCCGGATATCAGAGCGATGTTCTCTGATCCCAAATTAGAGCCATACTTACCTAAACAAAATAGACCAAACCCGGATATAGGAGAAACCCGGATATAAGACAACTCTCTTATATTCGGGTTACACTGTATCTCTGTCACTGTATGGGAAGTTTCTAGACTTATCAAAAGCTTTGACACTAAGAAGGCCACAGGTGTGAACAAAATTTCAGTGGCTTTTCTGAAGAATATCAGCCCAGAGTTATCACTAATTCTGGCCAACTATTCAACTGCTGCCTGAAGAAGAGATGCTTTCCAAGTTCATGGAAAGGGTAAAGTGTGTCCAGTTTTTAAGAATGTTCATGCCTGTAACAATATCAACCCATTAGCCTCCTTAGTGCCATCAGCAAACTCTTTCAATCTGTAATCAACAAGAGGGTTGTTGAACACCTCAACATGAACAACCTCCGGAGTGATAACCAGTATGGATTTCACCTTGCTAGATCCACAGCTGATGTCTTAACGGTTATTGCTCACAGAATCAATGAGGCACTAGATAATAAATTAGTGATGAGGGCCATTTCCCTGGTTATATCAAAGGCATTGGACATGGTATGGCTTCAGGGGCTACTACATAAACTCTTCTGCTATGGAATCTCTAAAAGAGCTCTTTCAATTACCAAGTCCTTCCTAACAAGTAGGTCCCTGAAGGTCGTTATAAATGGCCATTCATTGGAAACCTATAAGATCAATGCCAGCATTGCGCAGGATTCTTTCCATAGCACTATGGCCTTTCTACTGTGTATTAATGATCTGCCTAAGAGCATATTCTGATCATTAGTGAAGTTCTATATGCATGATTCAACAGTTTATAGGTGCACCTCTGCAAATCTGGAAGACCAGAACCTAGCAGCTCATCTCTTCTCTGATCTAGCCCAGGTGGCTCAATAGGGAGATTACTGGCTTGTAAAAATTCAATACAACCAAAAACCAAGCAAGTAATGTTCCACCACCACCAAGTAGACCCTGAACATTCACCTATCATGATGGATGGGTCTTCTGAAAAGGGCTCCTTGCCTTGAATGTTGATTGTGACTCAAGTTCCCTCCAGACCTCAAGTGGAACTCATTTATTCAATCTATTGCTAAAGATATTGGAAAAATGGTTGATTGTTGTACTGCTCAAGTAAGTATCTGACTCCCCCTGCTATATCCTAACAAAAGCCAGATCAGACCAAAAATGGAGTATTGCGTCTATATCTTGCCTGTTTTGATAGAGTTCAAAAGTTTCCTATGCAGCCTTATAGGTGATTAATTATTTCCCACCCTACAATCCCTCTCCCCCAGACCAAATATTTACCCTCTCGTTGCTCTATTACTATTTCCTTGATAATGGCTAATAAAATAGCCAAAACACTCAGATATATAGAACATTTGAACAGTTTTTACACACTTTATGTCCAGAAAAGAAAACACTTATATGAACACAAGAAAAATTTAATAAAAAGCTTAATCTCAATACCTTGTCATTCATCTTTAATAAAACTTCTATAAAAGAGTGATTGCTGACGAAGCACACAATTATATATAAATGTGTGTGTGTGTGTGTCTCTGCTTTAACTCTATACTTCTAACGTCTGAACTTTGATATTCACTAGTTATTTTTTCTCCTTAATGGGAGTAGATAGGTTTGCCTATTGTCTGGTTCAAACTCCTCCAAGAGTAAAGGTTTATCTCTTGTTTTCTGTTTAGGATTTGGTTTCTGGTTCCTTTTAATGTTTTTTCATTCTCTTTCACTCCCAGTAGCTCCTTGTGTCTTAGTGGCATTATTGATTTGCTTGGGGTGAATTAATAAAAAAAACATATGAATCATTCCATCTCAAATCAACCAACAGCCACAGGTGACCCTCTCAGAAAAATCAAGGAAAATTCACAGGTATTCCTTTATCAAATTTAATTATAAATCCCCAAACATAATAGATTAATTCTATGTAGTAAATGTATTCACTTCTGTAAAAATGTCATTATTACTGTTTGAAAATGTCTCAATGTTTTTAATATCCTAAGAATAGCCTACACTAGAGCCATTAGTAAGCTTAAGAAAATATTCTTATTTGTTTGAAGAGCATGCGATAGAAGTCTTGCTTTATGGACAAATTATAAAATATATTATAAGATATATTTCTCTAGAACAACTTCTTATGCTGAAATCATGGTTTTGTCAATATTAGCACCTTATATATTTGATACTTAAGAAAATATGAACCTAAAAGTTGTTACTCCTAAAATCTCCTATACAAGTAAAATATTTCTGACTTCATTTTACCTTTGTTCTCAATAGTTTAGATGCCCTTAAAAATACTTTTTCAGATTGTTTACAAAATTTTTAACTGAATTAAGAAACTAAACTAGGGACATTAAAATAAGGATTCCATGAGATTATTTTAATTTTAAATACATCAAGTCAAGATAATTAAAATGCATCACAATTTGTTCATATTAAGTAATTTTATTGGTAATCAAAAATATGTACAAATCAAGATCATTAGTAAGTCAAAAACCACATTAAGGTTATTTTTTAAAGGAATCAAATATTTTAGTTTTTGAGATAATAGACAATGAGAATAACAATTAATACAATGAATCATTATATGTATTAGAAAAGATATTTAACTGGACATTTTTTTATATTGGCAAGGCTTCAGAGTCTGAAGGTGAAGAAATTGCTAAGGATAAAAACAACAGCAAGAAACATTACAATAGACAGAAAATACATAATATGTCTTTGAATAAAGTGCATTAGCACCAACACTGCTCCAAAAATATGCTCTTTGCACCTACTTAGCCAACACACCCATCTGAAACTATAATTACCATAACTCAAAAAAGAGAGAGAAAAAAACTGTTCTTTTAATAGCTATCTTGTCTTTCAGACAATTAAGGAAAAAAGAAATGTCCAATATTTGATGAAGAAAAAATGTTTATTCACAACTAAAGATGATATAAAAAGAGAACATTGAAAGATTAAAAAATATTGTAAAATCTAATACATTAAACAATTTTTAAAGTATGAACCTATAAGCAAGCATCTATGTCCTGAGAAAAACTATACCCATATGTAGGTTATATAAACATAAATTAAAAGTAATAAACGAAAAGAACTTATCTCAAAATGCAGACACAAAAACAAATTTTTACTATGTTACTTAAAAATCAAAAAATGAAAACTAATTCCTTATAAAATACCAGCATGGTAAATGCAAAAATATACAACACAGATTATCCAACATAATTCAGACAAAGCCAATATCTTTAACTAAACAAATATGATAAAAAATAAAAATAAAAAATCTAAAAAAATAAACAAATTAAGAAGCTATATATACATAAACATAATTTTTAAAAGGAATTTTCATAACCCTACATGCAAGCCACTAATGGCCTGCTGGTGGGCCGCCAATGGCAATGCCAGCGCCACCAGGTTTGCCTCTAGTGGTCCACCAATGGTAACATTGCCAAGATGAACATGCTGGCAGCTCGACAGCAGGCCACCAGTGACAAATACTAGTGGCATGTCACCCAGTGGCAGATTGGTGGCTTAAATGTACGGAATTTTATCTTATTTTTATTTACAGTTTCTTATTGAACAATAAAAAAAGAAGGTTCATTTAATTTTCTTCTTGGTTGTACACTGAATATATAAACTAAAAGCTTTTGAATATTCACTGGACACATCTCATGATGAGTTCATAATAAATTTAAATTGATTTAAAGGCACTTCCATTTGAGATAACAACATATACATGCCAACACTGAATTCTTTAAAAGCTGGATAATGATATGGCTTTGATTTTTCTATGATAAAGATTTTGTGTGTGTGTGTGTGTGTGTGTGTGTGTGTGTGTGTGCGTGTGTGTGAGCATCAGTTTGGCCATAATTTTATATATTAATCTATCTTTCATTGTGGCTAAAATAAATGAAAAATTATTTTTTGTAAGTGAATTTTAATGTTCTTTCTTCAAAAATAAAAAAAATTGGTGATATCAATTAATGAGGATTTTATTAAATTTTATTTTTAATGACATCAAATAATTATAAAAATGATTCCACATGCAAAACAAAGTAGATTTAGGAGAATGGGTATCTTTTGCTTTAACAGAATTTATTTTCCATTTCTGGTCCTGGGTGTTTTTGACTTACAATTTTTATGTATTAGACGAAAATAAATAAATATACTGTTTAATAAATAAATGGAGTATCTACTCAAATATGAGTATCCACTAAAAATAATATTTGATTAAGAAAAATCTGCCAGATTAATAAATAAAAAATCTATCACCTTCTTTACAAATTGCTTTGTTTACATTAGGATATGAAACTGAGTAATGCTTATTTCAAGAGTCAGAGAAAAATCTGTTTAAAGGCACTATTCAACTTTTTCTTGGTCATCAACACACTCTGTAACCAAGAGGTCAAAGCACATCAAATCTAATGCTCAAGTCCTGCTGGAGAAGGGATATTTCTCAAATATTCATGCTGTAGACAAAAATAAATAAATATACTGGTTATTAAATAAATGGAGCATCTACTGAAATATGAGTATTCACAAAAAATAACGTTTAACCAATATATATATATATATATGTGTGTGTATATATATATATATATATATATATATATATATATGTGTGTGTATATATATATATATATATATATATATATATATATGTGTGTGTGTGTGTGTGTGTGTGTATATATATATATATATATATGTGTGTGTGTGTATATATATATATATATATATATATGTGTGTGTGTGTATATATATATGTGTGTGTGTGTATATATATATATATATATATATATATATATGTGTGTGTGTGTGTGTGTGTATATATATATATATATGTGTGTATATATATATATATATATATATATATATGTAGGTTGAGAATTCTTTATCACAAATTCTTGGGATGGGGAGTGCTTCAGTTTTCAGGTTTTGGAATACAGGTTATTTAATTTCTATATAAAATTTGCAGCTTGGGAATGGAACCCAAGTATAAACATGATATGCCTTTACATTTCATAACACAACTTATACATAGACCCTGAAGGTAGTTTTATATAAAATTTAATAAATTTTGTGTACATACAGATACAGGTAATGACACTAGTCATGTAATGCTCACATTAAGATTTCACCTAAAAATAATATTTTGTAGTTTCTGTATGTTTACAGAAAATATATAAATGCAGGACTCTTTGACATTTTTGAGTATCTTTACTGAGCACAAAACACCTGGTCAGTAATCTATGAATGAAGGTATTTCTGTGAAAATCACTAACAAAAAACTGGCACCAATGTAGGCTACATAGCTGGGCAAGGGAACCTTCAGCTAGGAAACTTCCCAGTTATTTCTGAAATTTTCCATTTGTGGCAAGTCATGTTAGCACCTGAAAAACTTTTGGATTTTGGAATTTCTAATAAAGGATACTCAACCTATATATATACCTGGTGTAACAGAAAAATTGTCCAAATCGTGTAAGAGCAAATTGTCTAATTGTTAGATTAAGCTTTGAACCACTGTACCTTAGAAATGATTAAAGATATCTTACTGGAATTCTCCAAGGTTTTTATAATACTACTGGACTCTACTTTGAGCAATAAGAATGTATAATTACTCTCCAAGCTTAACAGAAGAATTGTGATGAAATCAATCATAAACAAAAATGACATGTTCATCATAAATTAATCATAGCTAATGATCGGAAGCTCATGAATGATTGAAATAAAATTCAAATATATATATATATTATTCCAGGGTCATTTTCAAACTTATTCAATATGATCTTTGCCCTCTCTAACCTTCTAACTTTCTGTCCTGAAGTAACAAGGTGCCTCACACGTTCCACGTACAATTTCATTTTCAAGTTTTTTTTCACTGTTCTTTTGGACTGTCATGGGTGAAACTCCTCTCTCATGTGCCAAACGTCTTATGGATTGAGTTGGATCATTTCTAATTGATATCTTTAGCTCTAAGTTGAAATGATGATCCCATTTCCTGTTGACTTCCTGATCCAATTTTCCTCTCTACTGTTCCCTCTTTTTTTAAACTTATTCACTCTTCTCTTGATGGTTCTTGAATGGACTGTGAAGATGGAAGCCAAAGTATGAATCTTGGTACCATTACTGAATATTTTTTCCTCTCACCATTGCTCAGTTGAGAAGACAGTGGGGCTGACACAAAATGATTTTAACCTGTTCTCTTTCTAGCTGAATAACTCAAAAGGTTTTTCAGTGATTCTTATGAAAAATAGTGTTATCTGAAAAACTGGAGAAAAGAAACTCAATTAGTTTAGTGTTTTTTTAGATATTAAACATTTTGTGGGATGGACAATTATGCTGTAGCACGATTTAGACAATTTTGCTGTTACACCCGGTATATATATATATATATATATATATAGGATAAAATATAGTTTTAAGGTATGCTATATTTATGGATTAAAGTGGTCAATATCAAGGATAGAGTGTATGTAAATATAAAAGTGGACATTGAAGTCAACCCCCAGAGGCAAGAGTCTTTTCATGGTAAATGCAATCATCAGGCCTGAAACTGACTGTTGCCTCTGGCTGTTGACTTCAATGTTCACTTTTATATTTATTTATATATAACTTTAAATAAACTTATTTTTTAAATATAATAAAATACTCTTTGTTTAAAAGTTTTAAAAATAATTGTTTTTGCTTTTAACAAAATCAGTTGAAAGGTCTGAGAAAAACTGAATCCATTTTGTATACATACATATAAACCTCAAAACTGTCATTTGACTGACAGGAGAATCTAAATAAATCACTTAAATGCACCTGTTGTCCTGACAGTTTATTACATTGAATTATCATCTACAAGTCATTCAATTTGCTATACAAAAAACACTAGGTGACCAAATGCCTTTTACTTTTATAGATGTATAACAAAAGAAATTTGACAAACAAGGAAACTCACTTGTTGATGTGAATGTTACAATTTGACTACCTATGATTTTTATAAGAAAAATATCACACACACATACAGTTCAGTTAATAGGAAAAAGAATGAGTTGAAACCAAAAAACTGCTGAAATGGATGGTTACTTGTAATATTTGTTTAATTTTGGAAATTTAATGCAGTGGAATTGGATAAAATCCAAGTCAGGGATCAGTTGAAAGCAGTGAAGAACTCCAAATGTTGACAGCTAAAACACAACTGAATGCAGACATGGTTATGTTACACATTTTGTATAGCATTCTACACAGTTTGGAGTTCTACTACACTTGAAAATTTTGAAAGACACACTTTAATTCATAATGCTACACATTTCAGCTATCAAAACTACTCATGGTTTGTGCATGTCACAAAAATTCTTGACTGCTGCACATTTCCTATAAAGTTATATATAATGGTTTTAATGAATATGTAACACCGTATCCTCACCCCACTGGACCCACACACTTCACGAGACTGGCCGTTGGTCCGATATGGTCCAGTATTACAGGTCAGACACAAGTCTCCGGTTCCCAATGTCAATTTGAAGCCACCCTCCAGCCACATTGTGATTGTTTTGATCATCAGATCGTAGAAATCTGGAAGCTCTCCGTTGGTCTACCTGCGAGTTCGTTGAGTGAGAATCAGGTTAACAGAAAAATAAATATAACCAATTCAATTTTGAAAAGACAAAAGTTTTTTTTTATATATAAAAGCAAACACACAAAAAAATATAATTCTTGTTGTACAAGGTTGAATGTTTCTTGTATGTGAACAATAACCAAACAAACTCAAAAACTTTGGATAATTTCGGTAAAGGAGAGATGTGGCCTTCGTTTTGACCCTTTTGGTCTGTTCTTAGCGTAACTACTACAACCTTCGATGTTCCTGTTCTCAGTAGTACTAGTAGCGGTACTTAGATGTAGATGCTACACATTTCAGCTATCAAGACTACTCATGGTTTGTGCATGTCACAAAAATTCTTGATTGCTGCACATTTCCTATGAAGTTAAGTATAATGGTTTTAATGAATAGAAGTACAAAGAGTAATTTTCACAAAAAGACTACACATTTTAGCTACTCTGCTACTCATAGCTTTCGCTGCACATGGCATAGAACACAATGTTAATATTTTTTTCAGTTCATCTAGTTTTGTATTCTGCTCCTCTTCCAATTTTGATATCTATGTATTTGTCCTTTGCAGATCTTTGCATGGCATTGGACTTTGCGATATGTCAAGTTCTGAGTCTGCTCAGCTTTCTCCACATGGCTGTCATCTTGTGTGCAACTTTCAAGCTTGTGTTTTTTGGTCTTCAGTTCTTCAGTTTCAATAAGCATGGATTTCCATTTTTGTCCAGCTGCTTCTTCCTACCTCTCCCTCCTCTCAGCCTCAAGGTATTGGTTGTATGCTGATCTGGCATTGAAAGCATTGCAGAGAGGAGCCTTAGTGATGGGAACATTCCCAGTACCTCCAACTGTGGCCAAATAATCTGTGATAATGCACTGTGCAACCAGGGCCTGCTGTTTCATAGTGAAAATTTCTTTATTGATGTTATCACAATCAGACTTGCTGATTTGTTTTTTGTCCATCATTTTAGACTATCCTCTGTGGCAAATTTTTTTTTTACTAATGGATACAGGGTTCAGCCATGCAAGTGACCTTACAAGAGGGTGTCTAAGGGGAGAATTTGCCAGAAGTTTCTCATTGTTGTCTTTGTTGCAATTTTGCATGCAAACTATCTTTTGTTGACACTTCCTTTTTTGGATAAATTTTGTATAGCTCTACCAGAAATCCACACTTGATCTTTGCAGCATTTTTATGCATGTTTGGGTTTGACAAAATTCTTACAAATTCATTCAGTTTGGAAAATGTAATTATCTTTTAGTGTGCTCTTCCTTTACAATTATTTTTGGAAAAGCATTTTATTTTTTTTTAATTTGATTTTAATATAGTAACTACGAAACTGAGGCACCTTGAAGTACCTGAGTGGTGGCTAACGCCTCTTCCAGATGTAGGAGTTGACAATTGGACTTGTTACAAGCTCAGAAGAACATATAAAAGAATCAAAATTGATGTATAAACAAGTCCATAGCTGGTTTTTGAATGTTATGATTTGGACATGCTTATTCATCCATGTCTGAAAAAACACCTTTGCTAAAATGCATATACATGTCTACACTGGGGAAGGGGTTAACAGTTTCATGATCATGCTAAAAAGATCATCTTTAAGGAAAGGAAGCAATGGCTTATCGCTATTTTATCAGAAACAGTTCAATGAAAAAATCTGCAGTTTTACTGGAAATAAAACATCATTCATGTTTAGTAGCACCACAGAGGATTTGGTCTGGGGATATTTTTATTTTTTTAATTACATTCACAAATTTGATGACATCTGGCCAAATATCTAGTTGTTCATATGTTTGTACATTTTCTAGCAATCTATGGCAGAAATACAAAATTAAAGGGACAGGTTTGCTAGATTGAACTTTTAATGTAAAGCCAAGCAATATAAAAGTTTTATATTTCATCATTTTTTTCACTTACAAAGCCTGCAATCTTTAAAAATAACTATGCATTTTCTATCCAAAAGCAGTTACCTCCAAAATACAAAACAAAAATAAATGATACCTAAGGTTAAAAATTTATTTTTAAAAATGAAAGACCTTTCTTGAAGCCTTTATTTTGGTTTTATTTCAAGTTGATAGATTAAATTTAATATTTCCAGTAAGCAAAATACTTCCCTGTATTTCAAAAACTATTTTAAATTGACCAGAATTAATTATTTTGTTAAAATTGCTGATTAGCACCCATTTTTAGTCATCTTTTATCGCAATGTAGTTCTCGTAATTAGAAAAATTCTTCCAAAAATATACTTTTTTGAAACTTTATTTGAGGAATATTAGTCAATTTAAAATATAATTAATCTTATTTGAAACAACTATTTTTTAATGAGAGAGTAGCTGTTTATTTAAGGCATTTGTGGGTTCAACAGATTGATATTTACCCTAGTGTTGTTCTATGGATGCCTTAGGCATTAAAGCAATTGAATTAACATGAGCACCTTTTATATATAATTTTTAAGAACTCAGCAATCTTAAAAATTTAAATTCTCCGTAATCTAATGTTTCATTATTTCTGGCCGTAAATCTACTATAGTCATCACTCTTATTTTTGGGACATTTATACATAAAAAAAAAAAAAAAAATATTTTAAAAATATTGGAGTGTAAGGATTTGTACAAAGCTTTTCAATTTATGATTATTAAATAGTTTTTACTTAACAATATCACCTAACCTGTACAAATTTAAAACTTTATAAATTGTTCCAATTAAAAAAAAAATTTTAAAAATAGTAATTCTTGTAAAAATTTTTCTTCTTAATATAGCTTATTCATAAAAACAATTAAAGGCTTTTCTAATGTCTTAGTTTTATCGCATTTTTTATTTTATGATTCAGAGCAGATTTTTGGTAAATGAGTTAGTTTGAAAATTGATGATTTACATTCTCCAAGGAGTCCTGCTTTTAATTAATATAAATATGAAGTGGGACAATTTAATTTGTCAAAATTTCATTAAGGTGGGAGTAGCAGATGTAAAAAAAAAAATTCTAAAATAATTTCATTTGTGATAAAGTCCTGAAAGTTTCATGAAAATCAAACAATTTTTTGATTTTTGTAAAAATTTCCAAGTCAATGTTTCTAATAGAAGAAAGTTGCTAAATTTCCTAATACTAATCTTTGCTGACTCCACTGACATATAAAAAAAAGATTTTTAACCAAAATTTAGGAAGTGATAGGAAGGATTAAAAAATTCAATAAAATAATCAAAAAATACCCTGCAATAACATTTTTATAAAACTCTATATCAAGATTGGAACCTTTTTCATCATGCTATGCTCTTTTTTCATCAAATTATTGGAGGCACTTGATTTTACCCCGCTAGAACTGAGTGAGATACACATAACTCCAAAGATGATATTGGACATCATCTCTAAATTAGACTCCCATAAGGCGGGACGGGATACCGGCCATCACCCTGAAGAAATGTGCTCCTGTCCTCTCCAAACTATACAACTACTGCCTCACTGATTCTTGCTTTCCAGCCTATTCTCATCTGTTGTGCCTGTCTTTAAAAACTCTGGAGACCCTTGTGACCCATCAAATTACATTTTTATCAGTCTCTTACCACTCTTCGGTAGTCTTTGACGCTTTAATTAAAACCAAAGTGGTTAAGCACCTTACTTCCTGTAATCTGCTCTCTGACAATATGGTTTCCACTTTGCCCGATCTACTGCTAATGTGCTCATGGCCATAACTGAATTTGAATACCAAGCACTTCACAATAATGGAGAAGTTGGAACCGTGGCTCTAGATATCTGTAAAGCATTTGATAAGGTTTGGCATGCCAGCCTTCTTCATAAGCTTCAGGTATACAGAATTACAGGATGATTATTTGACAATGCAATCATTTCTGTCAAATCATGAAATGAAGGTTGTCCTAAACGGGTTCTCCCCCAGCTCCTTTATCACAAATGCCAGTGTTCCCCAAGACTCTAGCTTGAGTCTTACACTGTTCCTGACGTCATCAGTTCCCAAGTAGGCATCTAAGGACCTCCAATCTGTGGTTGACTGGAGCAGGAAATGGCTTGTAAACTCTGCCTTCAAAACAACATTGCTCTTATTTACCCACCACAGAGAACCCTCCCACTGTTTCCGTCATGCCAGAAAGTTTTTCTCATCTGAGACCATCTTTCAAATCTATAAATCAACCATTTGTCCTTGCATGGAATATTGGTGTCATATATTGCCTGGTGCTCCTGCTGTAAGTATTGAGGTCCTCAACAAAATCCAGAAACGGATATGCAATGTGATAGGTCCTGATTGGGCATCTAGTCTGCAGTCACTTTCTCACAGGTGTGCCATGGCTTTCCTCTGTCTCTTCTACAAGTAATTTCATGACAACTGTTCTGAGGAGTTGCTTTCCCAGGTTGCACGAATTTAAGCGAGTTACTAGGTTGGCATCTCGGTCCCACCCTTTCACTGTCAAAACGGTTAAATGTTACCATCTTTTCTACTCAAAACAGCTTCTCACCTGTGGAATTCTATTCCCTTTGCTTGCTTCCCTGATAACTATAATCTTCAAACATTCAAGTATAATGTCATTCAACATTTTCTGATACCTGGATTGTGTTCACCAGCCCTTCTCTTTATCCCCTCCCTACCAAAACATGCCCCTTTACTCTTGTTCTCTACCCTCTTTAAACACTTGTGTGCTAGGGCTATGGGATAAAGAGAGAGAAAAAAGAAAGAAAGAAGCTACATTTTTCTCTTCAGGAAGCTGCACTCATACTAGACAGTTGGAGGAAATGTGCTTTTAATAAACCCGAGTTGTTACATGTGAAAGGAAAAGGGTGGAGGCTGTACAGCTCTTGTTCTTTGCAGATAATTCCAGACTTTCCTTTTATCTTTGCAGAATAGGAAGGCCAGAGTATTCTTAGAGCTATATCATACATAGGCAACCAAAAAAAATTTTTTTTTTTTTTTTGCTAAGATTACATTTTTCATAAAATGCAGCCCTTAAGGCTTAATTGGTTATCCCAAGAAAAAGGCATTTTTTAACAAATATTTAATTCTTTCCACATTAAAATTTCTCATTTGAATCCATTTCTCCCCCTTTATGTAACATGAAATGGTATGTAAATCATTAATCCTTTTATTACCTAAACATTTTTACTATTTACTGCAAATAAATAGCCATAAAGACACTGATGGCGATTTCTCATGTCTGCCAACTTTGGCGTGTTATTTAACTTAATCTGTCCTGCAGAGTATCTGAGCGAAACAAAACACAACATAATAAAAATATGTCACAAAATTGGTTGCATTGTATGCTATATATTTATACTGATTTGAAAATAGTTTAACATTAGGGACCAACATTTCAGTGTGTTTTTCTGTGTATAAATAGCAGCCAATTTAACATTCAACAAAGTAGAATAATAAGAATGTTTTATTGGTATATCAAGTTCAGTTGACCAGCAGATTAAAGACTTCCATTTACATATGAAAATACATCCTTCTCTCAAGTGAAATAAAGGATTCTTTTTGAAGAGTAAATTATAAAACTTGGTACCAATCTTTCTCCATCCAACTGAAATTTAATTTTTTTTCAAGTCTATTCTATACTTTTGTTTTCACTTTACTACTTTTACTCCTAGATTTGAAAACAAAAAAGAATCTCTTGGCAAGACTTGAAATCATGCTGTAGTTGAGTTAGCTGAGCTTTATAGGAGACAAAATATAACCATAGAAACTTATTTTTTGTTCCTCTAACCAAGCTCCTCATATTTATTTAATATTATTCTAGGCTAATAGCTTAAGTAGTATTATCTTCAATTTTTATTAGATGAGGCATTTTTAACTATTATTAATTTGTTTTACTAATATTTCTTTCCTCTTAATTTTAGTTGTTTTTCATTGCAACTACAAAGGCAATCAGTCTACAGCTATTTGGAAATAAATGTTAACTATTATTATTGTTGCTGATATGCAGAAAAACAATTGAAATTAAGACAAAAGAAATACGGTTAAAAATTTCTCTTGGCATATTTAATCAGACAAATTAAAATATCAGGCTTGAAGTAGGAACTATTTCCTATTTAATATTATACTAATATCTTAATTTCTGGAAAGCAAGGCTTCTGGATCAAAATTGTAGAAATCACCAGTCATCATCTCAGAAAGCGGGTGAGAGCCATTGCTGCTGTTGTGAATAAGATTGACACTGACTAACTCATAAACCGGCTGTAGGCAGGTAGATTGCAGCATTACAGAATTAGGGCTAGTTATAAATAAAATTCATTTTTTGTATTCACAAAAAAGAAATATTGTTCTGAAAGTGGCTTCTTTCTGTACTTTTGTCACAACTCAGCTTTGCTGCTCCTGGAGGTATTTCTGCTATACAGTGGGATGATTAGATGATTTTTGTGTGTGTGTGTGTGTGTGTGTGTGTGTGTGTGTGTGTGTGTGTGTGTGTGTGTGTGTGTGTGTGTCTTGTTCATAAGGCATATACATTTTCTACATTCAACAAATATCCAGTTATTAGATTCATATTTAACATATTCATTTGCCTCTATTATTTAACCAACTTGCAAATACTTGCCTTTGTAGAGAGAGAAGTAACAATAAACAATCTTTAGTGAAATTCAAAGATTTTTTTTTTCTTCCATTTATTTCTTGAAAAAAATGTATTACAGCAACTAAAAATGAAAAATAAAGAAAGCTAATCAAAACAACATTACATTAATAGGGATGATAAAAAAAAATTGTATGGAAATTGGGAAAATCAGTTTCAGTATTGTCCAAAGATTTTTCATGTTTTGTGATGAGGGGAAAGGTTTTCAAAGTGAGTATATTGTTCATTCCTTTCTTTGGCAAGGGTTAAAAAGAAGACACTTGCGAAGGTAGTGGGTGTAATTAGTTCAGTTATTATGAAGTGATGTAGAACAAGATGGGGATAGGAGTCAATCTATCAGCAACTGAAGAATGTTGTCAGAAAGAGGTAGAAATCAGTTCCATTAGGTTTTTAAAAGTCAATGGATGTAGTAAGAGTCACCAAGGGTTGGGCCACAGCCACAATTATCAAAACATTCAATGCCCATACAAATACAAGAAAAAGAAAAAAGTATAACACAAGAAGAATGGTGATTTCTTTTGGGTTGTTAATACTGATAGCATGAGAGAAATTACAATTCTGATGGGATGAGTTTTAAATACAAGATTTAAGGGAAAAAAAAGAAAGAAAAACCTTTTGCTGGAAAGATGAATTCAGTTAATAGCGATGTTTTTTTTTTTAATTTTCCCTTTTACAAACTGTTTCATGACTGATTTTAAGAAGTGAATATCTTATTGATAAAACTAGGGGGGTGAAAATTTGTGAGAAATTTAAAATGTATAAATGTTTATTATATGCTAATACCTCTTGATGAAAACAGATTAAAAATTTTAAAGCTATCTTTGTGGAGACAGGAGACATTTCTTTCATTAAAAACAAAATAAAAAAATCTTTCAAAGTTGTTAGCCTTTAGGAATGGAATATGAAAATGATATTTTTTTTTTAACAGAAGGAATCAAAAAGAATAGTAAAGCAAACTTCTACTGAAAACTTCTTGGTTGTGGTGAATATATGAGGCAATTTCAATTCCCAGATCTTAACTAATTTCTGAAGAGTAAAAAATTTCCTGCCTGAGCTACTGGTGACATGCTGCTGCTGTGTGTGTGTGTGTGTGTGTGCATGAGAGAAAGCAAAAAGCTTCAGTATAAACTGCAAAATGCCCCAGAATGTTGTCATCTGCAAATCAAAAGTCTTGTTTAACACACGACTAAAAAAAAAAAAAGGGGCTACAGAAGTATGTTCAAATGTAGGAAAAAAAAAATAACAGAGCGGCAAGTATCCAAGACCCGTGACTATCTCAGAAAGCAATAGAGAATACTAAAATATTCTCTAGAACTTGAAGGATGGCAAAGCGACAATACCAACGAGTCACAGAACTCAAAATTTACAAACATTTGCCGATTAATTCTAGCCAATACTAGAATAAAGACAACTTTCTGGTAAAAATGTTAAAATTTTTGTTTTCAGTTCACTGATATGAAGGAATTGATATAAGCAAGCAGCAAGTGTCATTGGTGATTGCTTCCATCAACCTATAATCCATTTCAATCAAAATAGATTGATTAAAATCTAAAGAATGTTTTCTAGAATCTGATGCTTTCCAGTAATTCCCGGCATTGGTTATTTTGTGCTACTTCAGACTTGGCTCTCTTTTAAATGTGTAAATTCTTTTTCTTTTTAAATGGAAAAAAGAGCAAAACATGAGATATACAGATTACAAAATCATCCATGCAAGTTACAGGCGATTGCAGTCACATGATAACACTAATTCATATTTTGAAAGCAAAATAGCAGCGAGATTAACAGTTATATTAAATGATTGAGAATCTCATGCTAAGAGATTTAAAATGAGCACAAACAAGCCAAAGAATTTAAATAAAATGAGCAAATGCATTTCTTTGGAAATAAGAGCAACAAAAATACTAAAAAATGTATAATTGATAATGAAATGTGCATTATTCAAATGAACTGAAATAAATATTTAAAAAAAAATCAAAACTGGAAAAGCGAAAAGTATAAAAGATTGAGAAATCTGAATAAAAGTCAGTAAAAATGAATTTTTATGAATAGAAGTGTAAAAGAATAAGCATGATTATTGTAATTTTTTGTTAGAAAAGAGAAGAATTTGTAAAATGTGGAGATGGGATACTGAATGAAAATGAGAATTCCATCACTTACAGTTATTTGTGACACAATGAAGACATTGAATAAAGCTAAGAGGAAACATGGTGGTGATTGAACTGGGAAGAAGAGAAGGCTCAAATTATTAAACACTTTGCACAAACACTGAACAAGGACAAGCAATAAATGAATTGCAGTCTACAACAGTTAATCATCTACAGAATAAGAAATAGTAGTGGTTCGTATCATTAGAAGGAGAATGGAAGGAGAATTATATCCTAAAAATTACATGGAAAGTTTCAACGGTTAAATAATGACAGACAGACACACACACACACACACATACAGAAATAAAACAATTTTCCTTTTGACAAAAGGAAATCAATTGGATTCCTAGACTCAAATTTGATTCCTCTGCATATGCTTTAATATAAAACGTGTTAAAAGGCAAAGAGTGATGTTATGTTTGGTCATTAAGCTAGTGTCTGTTCCCCTCCAGCCTTTCTAGCAAGGCAATCCAAAGACTAAAAATCATTTGCAACATCATCGTAATCATCATCATCATTTGCACACATGGATATGAGATTTTACTTGTTTTTCATCTTGCTCGCATTGTACCTCCTTTCAATTTAAAAACCAACAAAGTCATTTTTGACATTCATTAGAAGAAGGTTATCCACCACTACCATTTAGTCATTAAGAAATAGGCTTTAAAAGGTTTTCTTTCTTCACTGCTCAAAAAAATATTGGACCTGTTTGTAAAAAGCTTTGGTCAGGTAAGTTGGCCTTTTTCTGATTTCCCATTGGTGGCTGACCTCCACCTCCACCCATGCCCTGGTAGCCATCCCTGTAGTTGTTGTCCATTCCAGGCCTTGGTCTATCGTTGTTGTAATTAGAATATGAATTATTCATGTTATAACCTCCGCCTGATGATTGCTGCCCATTGTAATTGTTATAACCGCCACTGTTATTCATTCCACCCATGCCGGGACGATCTCTCATCATAGGGTTCATCTGGCGGTTACCCATCGGATGGTCCATTGGATCACCTTGACCATAGTTGTCACGACCTCCTCCGCCTCCTCCTCCGCCACCCATGGGACCAGGCCCGCGTCCACCCATGTTATCTCTTCTCATTGGATCCATTCCGCCTCGACCTGGAGGCATCTGGTCTCGAAGAGGAGCATCCATACCCATTGACCTCATACCCATGTCACGACCCATTGGAGCATCTCTCTTGAAGCCACCCATATCATTATTTTGATAAGGTGAAAGAGGGTAGTCTCTGAAATATACAAAGAGTTTGACAGTCAATTAGCAAGAAGGAATTAACAGAGGACTAAGACACATCGATTACAAAAGCAGAGTTACTTCCCTTGGAAGAAAAATGAAAATAAAATACACTAAATTTACAGATGATAAATGGTTAATAAAAAATTCCTTTATATCTAAGATATATTTTTCACATGCACTCATTTTGTTAAAAATAAAAACATGCACTCATTTTGTTAAAAATAAAGTTGTAAAACGTAATTTTTACAAAACATTCTCTCACACACAGACACACACAAAAAGAGAAAAAAATGTTCGTTATTGAAAGCAAACTATTATTAATCACTCATCTAGTTTCAAGAAACTATGAAAAGAATATGCTTATCACACAAGATAATTTTTTTTAATTATTCTTATAAAAATTAGCAACCATTAAAAATATAATATATTTTATCTATTTTAAGTTAAATTAATGAAAAAAAAAAAAAAAAAAAAAATTTAAATATCAATGTTTAATTCTTATAAGCAGAAATTATAACATAAGTTGTGATCATCTTAGCATATGAGATGAAGCAAATAGGTAACAAATTTAGAAAAACCTGCATTAATTCTGTCTATGTATTGTATAGATTAGAGAAAATTTTCAGCATGTTAGTTATGCAAAATTTCCAGTGTAAAACTGCCTTTCAACTATACATTCAGTTTATAGTTTTTAAAAAAGAGTCTCAAGAGTCAGTCAGTCAGTCAGTCAGTCTCAAGAGTCAGTCAGTCAGTCAGTCAGTCTCAAGTCAGTCAGTCAGTCAGTCAGTCTCAAGTCAGTCAGTCAGTCAGTCAGTCTCAAGTCAGTCAGTCAGTCTCAAGTCAGTCAGTCAGTCTCAAGTCAGTCAGTCAGTCTCAAGTCAGTCAGTCAGTCTCAAGTCAGTCAGTCAGTCTCAAGTCAGTCAGTCAGTCTCAAGTCAGTCAGTCAGTCTCAAGTCAGTCAGTCAGTCTCAAGTCAGTCAGTCAGTCTCAAGTCAGTCAGTCAGTCTCAAGTCAGTCAGTCAGTCAGTCAGTCAGTCAGTCAGTCAGTCTCAAGTCAGTCAGTCAGTCAGTCAGTCTCAAGTCAGTCAGTCAGTCAGTCAGTCTCAAGTCAGTCAGTCAGTCAGTCAGTCTCAAGTCAGTCAGTCAGTCAGTCAGTCTCAAGTCAGTCAGTCAGTCAGTCTCAAGTCAGTCAGTCAGTCAGTCTCAAGTCAGTCAGTCAGTCAGTCTCAAGTCAGTCAGTCAGTCAGTCTCAAGTCAGTCAGTCAGTCAGTCAGTCTCAAGTCAGTCAGTCAGTCAGTCAGTCTCAAGTCAGTCAGTCAGTCAGTCTCAAGTCAGTCAGTCAGTCAGTCAGTCTCAAGTCAGTCAGTCAGTCAGTCAGTCTCAAGTCAGTCAGTCAGTCAGTCAGTCTCAAGTCAGTCAGTCAGTCAGTCAGTCTCAAGTCAGTCAGTCAGTCAGTCAGTCTCAAGTCAGTCAGTCAGTCAGTCAGTCTCAAGTCAGTCAGTCAGTCAGTCAGTCTCAAGTCAGTCAGTCAGTCAGTCAGTCTCAAGTCAGTCAGTCAGTCAGTCAGTCTCAAGTCAGTCAGTCAGTCAGTCTCAAGTCAGTCAGTCAGTCAGTCTCAAGTCAGTCAGTCAGTCAGTCTCAAGTCAGTCAGTCAGTCAGTCTCAAGTCAGTCAGTCAGTCAGTCTCAAGTCAGTCAGTCAGTCAGTCTCAAGTCAGTCAGTCAGTCAGTCTCAAGTCAGTCAGTCAGTCTCAAGTCAGTCAGTCAGTCAGTCTCAAGTCAGTCAGTCTCAAGTCAGTCAGTCAGTCAGTCTCAAGTCAGTCAGTCAGTCAGTCTCAAGAGTCAGTCAGTCAGTCAGTCTCAAGAGTCAGTCAGTCAGTCAGTCTCAAGAGTCAGTCAGTCAGTCAGTCTCAAGAGTCAGTCAGTCAGTCAGTCTCAAGAGTCAGTCAGTCAGTCAGTCTCAAGAGTCAGTCAGTCAGTCAGTCTCAAGAGTCAGTCAGTCAGTCAGTCTCAAGAGTCAGTCAGTCAGTCAGTCTCAAGAGTCAGTCAGTCAGTCTCAAGAGTCAGTCAGTCAGTCAGTCTCAAGAGTCAGTCAGTCAGTCAGTCAGTCTCAAGAGTCAGTCAGTCAGTCTCAAGAGTCAGTCAGTCAGTCTCAAGAGTGAGTAGGAAAAGTCAATAAGAAAAAAAAAAAAAAATTCTACCAACCTTTTAGGATTTCTATCATAATAATCAGGTGGTGGTCTGGAGAGTGGACTTCGTTCCCTATAGTAGGGGTCTCTGTCCATATAATAAGGATCTCTTTGTGCATGGGGTGGAGGTGGGGGCCTTCTGTCATAAGGACTGGAAGGTCTCATTCTGTCTGGAGGAGGAGCAAATCTGTCTGGATGAGGTGGCATCATCCTGTCTCTTGGTGGTGGACCTTGAGGAGGATATCTTTCAGGTGGAGGTGGTCCCATTCGGTCTGACATTGGACCAGGTCCTGGAGGATATCTGTCATGAAGAGGTGGCATTCGGCCATCCCTCTCATAGTAATCTGGGTAGTTGCTCCGGAATGGAAGTCTTTGATCAAAGCCACCACCACCGCCGCCGCCGCCAGACCAATTACCACTACCAAAGCCCCCTGGTGGGAAACGACTGTTGAAATTCCCAGTGGCTCCTTGATTTCCTAAAGGTCGTTTTCCCCTACAAAATAAAACGGAAATTAAAATAGAAAATTATAGGCATAGAAAATATGGGGGGGGGGGGGTCTTCCAGTAACATGGTATAAAAGACTTAAAAAGAAAATCAACACAATAGTATTCTTTTAGTACTACATAATTTTAATACAACTTTTGGAACTGTCAACAAAGAGGCTACAAGATTTTTCTAACATTATGAATCATTACTACTGGAAGTAGAAGAAAAACTGTACTTTCATCTTTAGTTTTATTATTTAAAAAAAAAAAAAAAAAAATTTCCACACCAAGCAAGGTGAATAAACACAAGGAATTAATGAGAGCGAAAGAGAATGAGAAGACTTTAACATGGAGAAAGGACAATAGAAAAATAGAATTCAGGAAGACAGATGATAATTAATGTTGCATTTAAAATTTTGAAGATTGTATGTGGCAAGGAAGCAAGAAACCAGAAGAGTTCCACAGGCAAGAAAACAAATTAAAATAGAACTTACAGTAACATCTTGCTATGAAACCTACATTTTAGCAACTTTATTAGCTGATCTGTTTAAAGATTACAACACATTTGAATAAAGAATTAAAAATTAAAGATTCAAAGTCAAAATTGAACATTCTTCCATACAAGTGATACTTCAGTTGAGTTTGAAATCTTTTCCCAAATGACTGGGGCATGATAACTGAATTTACTGCAGTCATGCAAACAGTATTTACAGATATTATGTTTTACTACCAAATTAAGAAATTAATCAGAAAAGGAAAAAAAAGAAGAAGCAAATTCTGATTCCAGGCAGATTACACCCTGCCAATACCTCATAGATAATGAACTAGTTCATTTTAGTCATATGGAAAGAGGAAAAAGAAATAACAGACTACTTTATTTCAGCGAGAAAATGGAAGAAAAAAAAAAAAAGGGGAAGTCAGAAAAGGTGATGACATTCACATGTTTAATGTTTGTTTCAGTGAAATGGAAAAGTTGTCAATTTCAAATCTTTTCATTTGTAGCCCCTTATTTATGGCAATATTTTGTTAAGTTGTTATGCTCAAATATTTGGTGATGCAACAGGGGAATTTCTATGGATATTTTATTATTGTAGAACTTGCTATGAGCTTAGTCATTAGCTTAATTACAACTCATCAGAAAATTCAAATAGGAGAACTGAAATTTTCATAAGTATTTCTAATCAGCAATAAATATTCCAAAAGGCCCACAGACTGGTGTATCAAACTGAAATTAAGGCAAAAGAATTACAATATCTTTCTGCACAAAAACTACTTGTGCCATTTTGATGTTAGATATTATAAAATAATTAGCAGATAGTCAATTTTGCATTCCCAAAGGATTGGTGCCTCTTAAGCCAGGAAAGAGAGAAAGTAACCAATAGAAATAAGACAATCTCAGAGAATGACAAAACAGAAATGGAAGCAAGTTAATTTCAGATTCTTCTTTACCCATAGTTAATTTAATCAAAACCTAAAACATTTTGCAAGGGACATACAAATTTTTAAATTTGTGTGTGTGTGTGTGTGTAATATATATATATATATATATATATATATAACACACACACAATTTTATATACAACTGTAGTCATAATTATATTTATAAAAAGAATATGCATAACTCTGTAGGTTTCTATTTAACCAGTTTATAAACTCAGATTAAATCATTAAAATTATTTGTCTATAAATCTAAAATCCCAGGACATTAGCATTAGTCTCAGATCGGATAAAATAAAACTAAGAATAAGTGGTATAAGTCAGAGAGTTTTACTTCTCAGTAAAAGTAAATTTACATGAAGAAATAAAGATATAGTTACCCAAATTTCTTCTCAGGAGTTTTCTTATCAGCATTTTCACTTTTCTTGCCATGAGACAACTGCAAAACGAAAAAAAAAAAGAAAAAAAAAAAAAACGAAAAAAACAACAAAAAACAACATGAGTGGCAGCAGACAATGCATCCGTTTTGAAAAATTATTTGCATGAAAAATAAAATCTCTTATAAGTTGAAAACCTTTTAAAGCTTGATTAAAATAAATTTTCCAAAATTCCTGAAGCAGCATCCCCCCCCATTTCACAGTCTAAATCAGAATAGAAATTAGTAAATGCACAAAACTGTTTATTTTGGAGAAATTAACTATCTTCCTTTTTATCAAAAACTGTCATCCTAACATAAATACTAGAATTAAATTTAACATTCACAAAATGTTTGATTCTAATTTATTTATGGCATCTTTCATTCAATCCTCTCTAAATATTTAAGAGAAAAATTCTAGAAACACATCAAGTATAAAAAGAAAAAAATTTGAAGAAAGAAAGAAAACCAATCAAAAGCACCTTTCATTCAAATTTATGAGCAGAAAGAGAAAAGCTTAGTATTTTTAAACATGGAAGATTATAAACAGACAATTTCTATATAACAATAACCCAGTGCCATCTATTTCAAAAAATAAAATTTTTCTTTCTTTCAAGAACACAGATGTTTGGATGGACTACTAAGGTACACAATAGAAACTTTCTTTTAAAAAAAATGCTATTGAAAAATTTGCAACCGTAATTCCCCAAAATTTTAGCATCATGCATACATGACAAGCTAGAAGCATACACAAGGATTACAGGATTTCTCAAACCTGAAGTAGAAAAGGCAAAAGGCAGTGACAAAATGAGCAAATAAAAATGTTAAAATTAAAAAAAAGAAAAAAAAAAAAAAAGTAAAAAGATTCTGAAAGATTCTGGGTCTCAAATACTTTATTCGATACTTGATGTTAGTATCTGGTGTGGCATGACCACGATGATCGTTAACAACCTTTAATATCAGATGGGAAGTGTGTGCTCAGCAAGTCCGCAGAAACTATGTCATCTTTCCAAGAAAACAGGTAGAGTCTGAAAAATAAATGAAAAGACCATTTAAATAAGTAAAAAAGTTGGTAAAAGGGGTAAAGTAAATCATATTTCATGGTTTATTTTTTTAAACTTCATAAAAAGAAAATATAGCCATCTTCAGTTAAAAGGGTGGGGAGGGTATCTCTGACCATGTCTTACTGAAACCTGTAAACAAGTCTCTGAATAATAGGTTTAAACAATTTGGCTAGGTAATATAAAATTTATGTTAAAAAAATAAATAAAATATCATCACAGAAAGGAATGACACTAAAACTTGGAACCATCAAGAAAAATTTACATACATTTATCCCTTAGACAACATTATTCTCCATGTAGAATTTTAACATTTACAAGACCTGTACTTAAAAAATAAAAGGAAGTTGTATGATGTGTTTCACTATTCTCTATGAGCCATGCTCCATCATGATGTGGCTGATTATGGTTCTTCACAACTTCCTGTTTTTTGCTACTACAAACACAAAAAAAAAACAAAAAAACACTAAAATATAATTTATACTGAAAAAGAGATTCCTATTACACTACAAAATCTTTCAAAATATCTGTCTTCCTCAAAAGAAGGAAAATTCACTTAAAAGTAATTTATATGAATGTAGTAAGAAATGGTCAGAAAAAAATAAATCAGCTGAAAATGAGAGAGAGGAAAAAAAAAAGTAAAGAAAGAAGAGAGAGAGAGAGAGAGAGAAAAAAAAAAAAAAAAAAAAAAAAAAAAAGAGAGGCTGCATTGATAAAATTAAATGCCCAACACAAAAAGAATATAAAAAGAGTAAACACAGGGAATCCATCAAATACACTGCCCATGGGCCAGTAAACATTTTGAACAAATAGAAAGTTTTAATCTGATAGAACATGCACAAACTACATTTTTACTTTTGCATTTAGGAAAGAAAAGAAAAGAAAAAAAAAAAACAAAAAAAACAAAACAAAACACTAATGTATTAAAAACATAGTGAGAAGGGAAGAAGAAGAAAAAAATCGGCTTCTCTGACACAACGGATGTGTCAGTCTGGAAGATGAATGAATAAATAACGCAATTTGACGATAAATCGCTTGAGTTAATAAAAATCACGCTTAATAACGTTCTGTGTGTGTATGTACATATAAATATGTGGGATAGAGATATATATAGATAGATATATATCTATATATACACATACATACACACAAAAGGTTATGAAAGAACGGACTCTAGGATTCTCACATCTAATAAACGCAGTTTAAAACACCAACACTTTTTTTTATTGGGTGCTTAATCGAGGCAGAGGACTTGTTCAAGCAACATTTAATATAATAAGAGGAGCATAGGAAGATTGTACACTGGCACCAACAAAAATAGCCATTTTTTCTCCCTCCCCACACCCAAAGAAACTTTAAAATGATAAATATTGTTTAAAAGCAAAGATTAAGCATTTATTACTGTACAATTTAAAATTGAAACTGAAATAGAGTAAATTATTCGATAGCTAAAAATACTATAACAACTCTTGATAAATAAACCCTCTAAGCTAGATAATCCTAAAAATAATATCAAAAGCAAATGAAAATGGTAATTGTTAGCTAAAATATTGTTTTTTTTTAATGTTAAATTTCTCAACAGCTAAAGTACAAATCTGGATTGCAAGTGCCAGAGTTTAGTCCTATGGCCCAATACTATATTAGATGCAAATTTAGAGAATTTCCTAGCACAATTCTAAAGTCTCAGTCATTCACACTAACATACACAGTTCACTTTTTCAGATACATTCAAGAACTAGTAAAAAGGTACGCACGCAAAAATATCTGCGGAACGTAAAACCACTTTAACATACCTTTATGACGCTCGCTGGGGAATTCCGTGTCCTTCAGAACGCTATCCTTGTTAACAGCAGGGGGGCTTGGCACAATCTATTCACGATGACTCACTGGCGCAAACTAAATAAAACGGTCGATCCTTCAAAAGCTGGCTGCATATTAGCATTCTGAAGCATTACGGCTGAATTAGGGGAAGCGGCCCTAACGCTTTTCAGTCTGTCGAAATGAATATGGCAGTTGCCATTTGCCGAAGCTAGTTTTTTTTCCTTTTCATGTTTTTAAAAACTAAAACCCACCCCAGACTGTGGTACTAAATCTTGAGACATTGAAAGAGACTTGAATAAGAAAATAAATGCAAAAATAAAATGATATAAAAAGAATATTTATTTTCGTAAATTAAAAACGTTTTTAACTCAATACCGAAAATGCTTAAATTTTCTTTAAAAAAAAAAAAAATTAAAAAAATAATCACGATCCCTTTGATCTCTTGGTATATAAACCTTCTGAATAATCATCCCAACAAGAAACAAACTAAAGACTTATATAAAATTAAAGATTAAGCTAAAAAGTTTTTAAGCCTCAAATCCCCAATCATATAATTTTAGCTGAAGTAGAATTTTTGATAGTAATTACATTTTAACTTGTACATATTAGCAATAAGGATAAAAAAGAGAAAAAGGAAAAAAAAGGAAAAAAAAAAAAAGAAAAAATTCAGTAGTATATGAAATGACACTAACATAAACAACGCATTTACAAGATGATATTTCTGAAGGTGAACGACGACAACGACAACAACAAATGTCTAAACCAGAAATGAAAGATTTAATTTTTATTATTATTCAAAACTTATACAAGCATTTTCCCTATTAAATTTTTAAATTATTCTCCAGCCGTGGTTTCTACACAATTTCTACTCATCACAATCCATTTGTAAATAAAAGGGCATGAAATCTAATTGTATTTATATCAGTAGCTCCAGTTAATTTGTTTTAGTATTTCCAGAAACTAAACGCAAAATAGTTTCTAAACAAAAATTTCATTGTAATTTCACCATCAAGGCTTTTGCTTTAATAAAGTACAAACCTAAATCAATTTGCAAAATTCTGAAGGGAAAAATGAAAATACTGAAGGTGTAATAATGAGAAAATTTTTAAGTTTGTTATTCCCATAAAAAAGAAGTTCTTTAAATCAATCTGATATAGAATAAAGGCATTAACACATGTTAAAGCTCATGATTTAAATTCATGCAGGGAAGTAAAAGAAAATCTCACAGAAAAAGGGATTCAATTTAAAGATGATTTAATAAAAAAAAAAAAAAAAAAAAAAAACTATAGGGAGGTGGAAAGAACAACTTCATTTTGCAGCTTCATTCAATAATCACTTTACTTCATTAATTGGACATGAAAACATTACCCTTTTTAAAGATTTAATATTCTTTATATAAGGCATGGCAGAAATACCTCCTACATAACATCAGTGGTAATGGTGTTTTCATCTAGCTAATGTCTTATTTTGTGGGAGGTATTTCTGGCATCATTCTTCCCTTTAAACATGTTAGATTTTCATATTCCAAGTATTTGATACTGAATTATTTTAACCTTATTTAGGTTAGAGATCTGATCAGTTTGTCTGTTAAACTATTTCTGTGGCTTTTACGTAGTAGGAACGTATAAATAATAAAACTCAAGCCATTTTTAAATAGGTGAAAGTATTAACAAATCAAATTAGAAATAACAGAAAACGCGTTTTTGTTTGCTGAAAAACCTGCCTGTTGAAATATGACAAAACATGTAGCAGCTTTGGTGGGGCTGTGTTTGACTTTGACATGCAACTTACACTTCACAAGAAAATGTCAAACTTACACTCAGTATGGAAGAATAAAAGCAGAAAGTAAGCAGTGAAGAAGAGTTCACGTACAGATAAATAAAAGCAACTTCATAAAAATCTCAGAATAATCCAAGTGTATAGCATCTCATGGTCAAAAGAAAAAACGAGACACCTGGCTTTACATGTTTTAGTAAATGTCAATGACAAATACAGTGTCCACCAAAGTTAGATGAAGAGCAATAATAAAGGTCATAATGTACAACAGGATAAACCCGCCTATAAGAATGGTCAAGTTTGCAAAGTAGAGAGAGAGAGAGAGAGAGAGAGAAAAAAAAAAAAGACAATAGACAGACAAATAGTGCAATTTAATTACTGCTTGGACATATAAACACAGGAAGACAGTTGTATTTCACAATATTGACAGAATAGAAGTGGATAAGAGACTGAAAATGACAGGTATATATAACTTAGGAAATTGATAAAAGAAACTGAAGAAAATCTTAGGTATTTTGTATGTGAAAACATTTTATGTTACTGGATCATCATTACAAGAGTTAGTTGAAATGATAAAGCATTGAAGAAGCAGCATATTGCATGATTATAAAAGAAAATGTAAACACCTGTTATTTTCTCCACATCTCCAACATGCTACTTATCACATGAATTTCAGTAATGATTTTTTTTTCTCAAGTACTGGTCAAGAGAGGAGTAAGAGAAAGCAAAAGTTAAGAATAGAAAGGTAAAGACGAAGGGAATAATAGAGAAAGGGAAAGAAAAAGTGAAAGGAAATAGAGAAGACTTTGAAAAAGCGACAAGAAAAAAAATTCATACATGCATATAAAAAGACATACCTACCAACTTTGGATAAAATGAAGCTCATAATATATTTTAGGGGTAAGCTTCATATATAAAGAGAGAAAGAAATAGGAGATTCAAATTCCAAATTTCTTCCTAAACTCCAAGAAATGATCATTAGTGATATCAATACATTGATCTTATTCTTTTTAATTGAAGCAGTGCACAAAATTCTTGTGATAAGATACCACAGGTTGATTCTTGCTGAGCAACAAAATAGCATCAAGACACTGCATCAGTCAGAAAATGTTAACAAAAGCCAAAATAGAAAATGATTTTGAAGACACTAAACATTAATTTATTTGAAGATGACTCTTAGTTGGTAACCATTTACAACCGCCACACTAATTTTCTTTATTTTAAAACAATTTGAAAGTAGAACAAAATATTAAATGATAAAGTTGCTCAGCTCCTGCCAAAATAAGGACATTTTGATTGCAACTGAGCAAGTACGATTCTGGTTAAGTTATGATCATACAAAGAAGAAAACAAAACTGCTGTATTTATAATATTAAAGGTTATAGCATAACAGATTTTATTTGATATCTACACAGAAAAGATTAGTACGGTTTTAAAGAATTTTGTGGAAACATTGTAATAGTGCAATGAATTAATTATCATGTCTTGGAATATGATAGAAAAGAGACAATTGTTAACATTTTCTATGCAAAGACTCTATACATGTTCATTCCAAGTCTTCCTGTGATACATAGTAATAGCATTCATTAAGAAATGGATTAAGTTACTATGATAGTGGGGTGAAAATCTCAATAAGCTCTTTTTCTTTTTATTTATTTATTATAAAGTGCTCGCTCCAAAATTTTCTTGGTAATACTCAGCATAGCTTTAAGAATGCTTCTTTTGCGAACCCAGTGCACCTGCGGATTTCAGTGTTGCACTTTATATCTTCTGTTAAAACACTTCACAGATATTTAAATTGTTGTACTTGCCTGAATTTGGTACCCCCCAATTTGTAATATGCATATTTTTTCTTGCAACTAATGTTTAGTCTTTTCTTGATTTCTTTCACTACCTTCTGAACTTCTTTTAATTTCCTTTCTATATCCGCTATCAACACTGTCATCTGCATCTAATATTGTTAAGATTGTGGCCGCCAATAAATCCTGGTAGGACTTCTAATTCTCTCCACATTGCCTCGCCATATAGGTTGAATAAATACAGTAAGACATATCCTTGTCTTACACCCCTTTCTATTTCTGTATATTTACTGATATCATTTTCTATCCATATGCAGGCAGTTTGCTCCCAGTATAGATTCTAGATTATTCTAATATCTTTCCAAAATATGCCATAGTTACCTAGCAGTTAACAGTTCTTTGTTTATATATTTTATCAAATGCTTTTGCATAATCTATAAAATCAGCATACATCTTTTGCATTTGTATTGCTCTTTCTAATATCATCCCAAACATAAATATTGCATTTCTTGTTCTAGTGTCTTTAGCAAAAGCAAACTGTTCTAATCCTATGTCTGATCTAATTTTGCTGCACACTATTCATCAGATTTTGGATAAGTTTTGTTATATTAGGCTGATTGTCCAATGGAGTCCACATTCATTTGCACCTGGCTCCTTAAGCAGTGCTAAGTAAAATAGATCTGCTTAGGCCTTCTGGTATTTCACAACTATTGTATATTTTATTTATTATCTCTAATCTTTTCAATACTGAAATTATCTAAGGCTACCAGCATTTCTATTAGAATTCTGTTTGGTCCTGCTACTTTGTTCCGGTTCAATTTGACCAGCAATGATTTGGAATATATGCATCAGTATATCTACTGTGTGAAAATCAGAGGCCTATTTCTTGACAGTCAAGAGTTTCATTTGTAAAATTTCCCAAGCAAGCCCCCCCCCCCATAAGAACTAAGAATGTTTGGGCAAATAGTATTAAAATAAACATAACCCTGATCATCAGTTAACTCCATGTCAATCCGTCTATAGTAGTGGCAAAGCGGGTGAGGTCAGGGATTGACTTATATGTCAGTGGATTCATTTCTTGCTGGCTCAAACATCAACTATTCCCAAATTATTTCATTTTAACTAAACATTTTTTAAAGCAATTACACCACTCTATCCAGATTTTAACTTTCCACTGTTTTCTTAACATAATTCAGTGGTTGCTCCAAAGTGGGAAGAGGAGAAGGGTCTTTGTTATACAAGATGGAGATGAAGAATGCTCAAAGACTGCATATTTGTCTGACCACCAAATTTATTTTTTAATGTTTTCACTGAAATGTTTCATCTCCAAGTTGTTGGTAGTCAAAAGTTTCATTAGTAAAATGTCCTAGCAAAGTGGTTTCATGAGGATTCTTAAGTGGGTAGTATTTAAGTAAGCACTACTACTATTGGCTAACTCCTAGTAACAAGGTCCAAGTTACCCTAGCACATCCCAAAATAGGATATCACTTAATTCACTATCCCACAAGAGGTTTCATTCTTGTGGGATAGGGTTTTACAGTCTTCATCAGGTGGGAAGTCACTTTAACCTTCTTGCAAAAATTTCAGATGAAGGCTTTATATTTGCTTAATCACCAGATTTATTTTAATGCTTTCACTGGAATACTTTATTTCCAAGAGAACATAATCTGCTAAAGTTAGTGAATTAAAGTTTTATATAAGAAATCAAAATTACTTGGAGCCAATCTATGACCAGAGAAGTGAAGTCCCCAAAGATTTTTTGTAACAAATAGATGGCTATTTGAAAAAAGTTTCAAATTACAAACCACCCCAGTTTGCCAGCCAGACAATGAGAGATCAAGAGACAAAATCAATATACAAAAATAATTTGGACTAGGTCCAGATTAAATGCAGAATGTACAATGCCAAAAACTGACTGACATTTGACCTATCTGCAAGAAGCAACAATTGATTGTTAAAACAATTAACAGGAAAAAGAGAAACTATCACAGTTCAACATTTACAATTGGCTATTAAGAATTTAAAAGATGGAAACAATAGTTAGTTATGGTAGCTTTTGGGGAAAAAAAAAAAAAAAAAAAGCCATACCAAATTCTATAACTAATAACATAACACTACCAGATGTTTCATGCAACACTCCTGCTATTCATTGTTATTTCGTCTATGAAAAGAAACATCAGTAGAACACTGATAAGAATGAATTTAATAAGTTTATTTCCTACAGATATGTATTTTGAGGGGTTAAAAATACAACTCTTAACTTTTTAAGCTGCCTGAACTAAATTAGAAACAGAACAATGAATAGCCAACGCATTTGACAGAAACATTAAATATGCCAATTCATAATCCCTTTCCTCAATTCATTGTCAGCCATTACCTATCACATCTATCTTCATAATCTGCACTTACTCCCTCTTCTACATCCATACATCATTTAGTAACCCTAGCTGGAGCGGCTCTTGGGACTGATATTGGGTGAAGATTTGGTATAAAAAAAGGGAATGCGGTATGCTTATAATTCTCATGAAAACTGCACCTCTGAGGTAGAAAAAGCACAAAAAAGGTGCACTATTTAAAAAGAAAGTAAAAAAAAAAACCTTTGGCAAACCATGTTTAAGAAAAGCTTAATCTGATTTTGCTAACATTACTGCACATGCAAACATGTAACAATGCATCATAATTATCAATGATGATATACACTTTGTCAATGGAGTATTGATTGAAGGCATTTTTTGCAACACCTTAGTTTGAGAAAATGAATATAAACAGTCAATCAGTAAAAACTTTTTTCAAGGTAAAAATTCTACCTAAATCCTCTCAGCAAATGAATAGTTGCTCTGATGTAAAAGAGAATGGTTTTAATCATGCCAATAAATCATGAATTCAGCATGATCCCTTCTTAGCATAAGCTATTAACGGGTCATTGGACATTTAGGTTAGTCTTATCTATGACAGAAATATATTATCCCAGTTCTACTGAAGATAGATTATTTAACTATTTCATATAAAAGATTGATTACATATTTAGGGAAAAAAAAAAAAAAAAAAAAAAAAAAAAATCGGGGAGAAGACAAGTTACAATCATATATATTATATACATACACACAATAATAATGCGTAAACAATAGATAACAAAATTATATCAATAAAATGTTTTGTATGCTTCCTGTAATATACAAGTATTTACTTAAATGTAAACTTCAACTTTGCAAGAATATTTTATAGTAAGTTTTCATGAAATAGGCAACAAATGAGGACAAGAAATAATCTAACTGAATCAAATGGATTTTTCTTAAAGTAGTATACACTATCAGTTGAAAAGATTAATTTGGTAACTTGAGTAATCCTGTAGGTCAAGTGTGATCACTAGTTCTTTTCATTATAAAACAACTCTCAGTAAACATGGCCAGTTTGTTAGAGACATAGAAATCAGTCTTTTTCTTTAGTGACATTTTTCTGTCCACCAAATGTAACAACTGATTTCCTATTTTCAGATTTGATTTACTCAAGCTATATTAAAAAATATTTGGGCAAAAACCAAAATAAATCTAAAGCATTTAATAGCTTAATAAAACAGTAATACTTACATTAAAAATGATCCAATGTGTCTCAAGTAAACTACTACCAAGTTTTTGATACCAACCCACATTGAAAATTCAGCTTGAAATCCAGGCAGTTGTTTAAGAAATAAGCTATATGCACTCACATTCTTAGTTTTGTATACAAAGATAACCTACATAAGTATCCAATTTTTGACAGTGCTCTATTTTGACAAATGCAAAATTTGCCAGGTTAATTATAAATGGATCACTAACTGCTTCATGTATCTATCTAATAGATAAGGCAATTAGTTTTTATTGTCCAAAAATTTGGACTGTTGTCCTCCAGTCTTATTTCTGTGCCTATCAATTCACTAATGTTCATGAAATGTCAAAACAAAACCTTTAATCCACCCCAACAGACTGCATCCCACATTCACCTGCCCATGTTAAAGCATTTTTAATGTATTTGACATTTAGTTTTTTTTTTCAATATTTCATAAAGCTTTTTCTCTCATATAAAAACTATTTGTCAATTTAATATACACAAGGATTGGAAATTTGTAAATATAAACTGAATATTTAATAAAAAGCTAGTTCAGAGAACTTAAGAAAAGTAAAATTAAATTATTTAAAACTATCTTTAAGACTTGTTTGTCTAGACCTACAACAATAGAAAATGGTTATAAAACTAGCAAGATCGTAAGAATGTCATAAAAGAAAATGACAAAATAAAGAACAGAAGAACGAGGGTAAATAAAACTTAACAGTAAACATTGTTTGGTAAATAGAAATATTTTATGTAGAATTAAGTAATCATAAGTAGGTATCTCAAAAGACCCACTAAAAAATTAGCATGCATTAAGTTTTGCCCAAATCTGTGTTATTAAGAGGAAAGATCAAGATATTTGATGAAAAAATTGTTTTTAAAACTTTTGGTTTTCTGGTGTCAATGTGGAACCATAAATTTGAATGTCTATTTGTGATGAGAAAAAAAAAAAAAAGCAAAGTTATCTTAAGATTAAGTTAAAATTAATAACCTGAACTAATGTTCTGATAATTTATCTATAGGGATGCAGAATTGTTATCGAGAGAGAAAAATAAATTAATATAAGGGCTAAAATCAAAAATGAATAGCTAAGGCTGCAGAACCAACTCTTTTTATTCCGATTCATGTAAAAAAAAAATAAATAAAAAAAATTGACAATAGAAATGAATAAGCAACATGAACAAGAATTAAAAGACTGCTTTAGGAAAAGGCACGATTGCTGTAACATAAGGAATTTAAAATTTCAAACAATCTTTTACATTAGTAAAATACAAAGTGAAAAAATTACAAATCGCATTCGATTTCAACAGTACTACCATGACAGTATAAAAAGTTACTCATTTAACACAAATGTGTAGAAAGACAAAAACAATAATTGCTAGTAATTTTCCTTACTGGCAGGAATAATATTTAAAAAGGTGTGTGGCTGAAATTATATTGTAAGGTTGACTGATAATTAGATATAACTAAGAATGAGAGATATTTACAAAGCTTATTCTAGTCTGATTTAGAGAAATTGCAGCAATGTTCCAAATGGAAAACACTGATTACTGGCACTTGTGAGTAATAAGCATCTATTTCACCAACCAAGCAGACCTTAAATATAATAATCGAGCCTAGCAACAATATTTGTATAACATTCCATTGTTTAAGTTGCTTTCAAATATTATACCTTTATTTCAAGAGTATAAATATCAAGTTTATATTCTGAATCTTTCAAAGTTAAAACATCTCATTTAGATCATTTTGGATTTTTTAATAGCCATTCACTTTGGTTATTAATTTTTTTTATCAAGAAATGCTAAACTTCATAATTGAATAACCTTTTTTTGTTTACTATACTTGTTTTGAATGGGAAAACTACTAAAAATTATTTTCTCATACAGAAAATGAAGAAATAAACATTGTTAACATCTCACCCATAAAACAAAACGTGATACTTTCTGCTATATCTTCCATTTGTTACTGGCTATTGAGAAAGTAGTTAACAATTAATAAAAATGGTAACAAAACAGTTTGGCATTAAGATTAACTATTCACTTATTGTTAGACTGTGATTGATAATTCTGGCAAATCTATCATCAGAATTTATCTAAAGGCAGTGAGAACAGGCACCTGACCTCAGAGGCAAAATAAGTTAAAACTGATTTATGTCACTGAAAACAAATCCAAAAAAGAAAGAGGGAGGAGGGTTTTTTAAAAAGCGAACTAAAAACGTCATAGCCCATCCAACAAGGCTATATTTTAAAAATTAAAATTTTACATTTCTAATAAGCAATAAAAAAAAAAAAAAAAAAAAAAAGTCTGGAGAAAGTTGTTGAGGATTATTTGAAATTTGTTCACATCAAGTAAACACAGCAAGCGTATTATTTATCCCAAGAGAATGTACAAATTAGTGAGTGACCACCATGCAGCATATAATCTGCATGGATTTAGAAGGAAAAGAAAAATAATCAAAACTCAAATATTATATATCCAAAGTTAAGTGATTGGTTACAAATAACAAATCATTAAAGTATGAAGATAGCTTAAGCACAACATCAAAAACTTCCACTATTTTTCAAACAAGTTAATCAAATGGAAAAGCATGCTTGATTTTTTTTTTTATAACAATTTAAGAAAGTCAGCTAAGAAATGCAATACAACAGTTGTGCAAACTAAAGTGAATATCAAATACTAAACCATATGGACTGTAGTGAAGATATGATGAATAGAGAGGTCAGGAGCCTTTTGTTCACACTAATGCAAAATAAAGCTAGAAATTTACCTCTACTCGAATCCGTGAATTGCATACTGAATAACCATCAAGTTGGCGGATAGCTTGGTTTGCTTCACTTTCATATTCCATGTGCTAAAAGAAAATGAAAATAGTAAAATAATTTCAGACAAAATCAATTTATTAACATTATACATCACAACTTTCAAATGAGAAATTAAGTTCTTTTTCCCCCCTTCCAACAAAAAAGTTCAGAGATGAATTAAAAGTTTAACAATTTATATCTTAATTTTCTAACTAGTATTAAAGTTTTATATAGCAACACTCACTAAAATTTAAAATTATAAGATTACTTATATTTAATGATTATATAAATTGTATTGTCATTAATAAGATCTATATTAATAAATCTAGAATTTTAAAACAAAGTAGAATTTATATTATTTTTCACAATAAAAATCATTCACCTATTTCTCCCTATTAATTAACTTGCAATGTAAGTAGTATTTGAAAACAGAAAAAGCCTTTTTCTGATAAAAAAAAAACAAAAAAACAGATTAATCTCAAATTCATGAACCAGAAAAAAAAAAAAAGTAAATCTAAACCATTTAACAAGATTTGAACATGACTAACAAGGATAATAGTAAATATTGAAAATGAAAAATCAAACTATTAAATATAAGTGGATTAATCAAGTTCCGATGCTATCTCATCACACCGATTTGTAATGTGTAATACCTTACGAGGATGTGCAGTGTAAGTAAAGCTGCCTATTTATTTCTATGTAAACCACTACAGATGCAAGTCATGCAATAACATTATTGGAGAATGGGTGAGAGAGAAAAAACAAAGTTTGTTTAAAAAAAAAATAATTATAAAATATTATTTCTGTAGATAAAACTTTGTCAACGGGAGTGACTTCTCCAAGGAATGAACAAGAGCCTGTATAGGACACTCAAGAATCTGCACATGCAGTGGAGACCAACTTTTCACTGTAGCAATGATAATGCAGTTGCCAGGAAAATATTGTACATCTAGTCCCAAAAATCTGAAGCATAGTAAGAAAAAACAGCCAAAATTTGGAATGTGATTCAGTCTTCAAACTGGTGTAGGGGCTGGCCATATGCTACACTGAAAAGATTGCCTTCCCTAGCTTAAAATTGGAAATTTTAATTCTCAGCTTACCAGCATTGCAGTTTTAGTCAGATATGGTTTGAAAAACTAGAAGGATCACTCTCTCCTCTCTCTCTATATATATATATTATATACATATATATATACACACACACAATACTTTGCCTGTTGATGGATTCACTTTTGGTCTTGGTTCTAGCTGATGGGGATGATGCAGGCTGATAAAACAGTCACCTTCAGCCTCATCACAGTTCAGCAAGTCCTAACTCTTCTTGTGCAGGTATGTGTGGAACCCACCTGGAGCAAACTTCACCGAATTTTTATAGTACTAATATAAATTTGGAGCCAACACCACTCAGAGTGACTCTCACAGTAAAGACTTTTTTTTTTAAGAGTTGAGGTCAATGTAAGTTTACAGAAGTTAATATACATTGAAGTGTTTCAGCAAGTAAAACTTAAAACATACAAACTGTGAACACCAAGCAATATGGAGTTAAAATATAAATAGCAAAATCCATGCATTAACTTACTACAAAAGCATAATTCTTTATGATGTCACATTCAGTAACTTTTCCATATTGCTCAAATAACACCCGTAATTGGTCTGCTTTAGTGTTGGGATTGACATTACCAATGAATATTTTGGTTGGCATTTTGCTGAAAAAAAGAAAAGAAAATAAGTTATCTTAGATAAACATAAAATAATTGTTCTGGATTTGATCAGCTCATGATTAACAACTACAAATAAATTTCAACCTAGTGAAAATTAAGTTTTATTCAAGCTATAAATTTAGAAAACAAATATAAAAAATAGTAAAGACAGAAAGAAAAAGATACATTTAGATGATTATTTGATGGCATATACACCACAAAATTGGTGCTGAATGTATCTAGTAGGGTAATGTTTACCCAGACAACATAGTCAACCAGTACCTGCCCATAGTCTAACCCCATAATAGTTTTAATGTAAATGGTGAGTCAGGCTTATTAGATATTATAGTTAACATTATTAGTATTATAACTAACTCCAGAAAATATAATAATTTCATTAGTTTCTGAACAAACCCTGAAAAGACCATTAAAATGTATTTATTATCCGATTTTTGTAAAATTTTCAAAATCAATGAAGACAAATGAAATGTCTTTGTTTAATTTCATTTCTTATATTTTTAATATTCAAAAATATTTCTTAGTAGATGGTGAGTTTTTTTTTTTTTTTAACTGTCATATCTACCTTTCTAGCCAGAAAACCTTAAGACTTTCAATTTCTTGGTGAAAATATGATTAGATTTGGATTTTAGAAATTCTTGGCTGTGTTGGAACATACCTGCCTTAGATATTGTAATTATATCTTATACTTGAAGTTATTTAATGAATATTTACAATAGACAAAACTGAGGGAACAAGTTTGGCAAAACAACCCTGTTTCAATAATGCATTTTGCATTCAGTATTCACATTTAGAGGCTGTTTTGAGACTAAAGCAAATAAAAACTTTTCAATAATCTACATTATTTTATTCATATACATTTTCTGAAATTTTTTCTCTCCAAATATTCAAATCCCATATTTAAGCAAAATATTGTGAAAAAGTGTAAAATAGTTTGAAGCACTTCATAAATGCAAGACATTTTAATGCTATGAACACTGAATAAAAATCAACTTTTAATTGCTTGAAATGAACTATTTGTTAAACATTTAATTTTTGTGGAGGCAGCTCAATTTTGGCATATACCAAGAAATTGGGAATGCATACATGGGACTAGACATTTTTAATTACCTAGCAGATATATATGGCAGTTCACTTAAATATGTCTGAGTAATCGTAATCAAGTGAAGCAATTCTTTTAGGGAAGGCACAAAAAATAATTTGTGCTGTCTTAGAAGTAATACTGATGAATCATTCTTAAGTTAGCCTCTATAAATTATAGTATGTAAATGGAAAAATCAAGCAAAAAAAAAAAAAAAAAAAAAATTATTCTTTCTAGCAAATACATTTTTACTTTGAGAAAACAGATACGTAGGAATTAAAAATAGGATAAAAAAGTTGGCAAGTTTAAATTTCATGTTCGAGCAAAGATAGGGAGATCAGTGGAAAATTACTCTAATTTTTAAAAATGTTATAAAATCATGGTAGTCATTTTTCATATGCAGAGTAAGTTGCTGTAAAATCATAACATTTTCAGCCTGATCAAAGTCTAACAAGTTACTTTTCAGTGCAATTTAAGAAATGCTTTATTTGCAAACAAAAACTAGTAAAAAAGTTAGGCACTGTTGCCTTCTAAAATTTATCAACTATAAAATGACAGGTTTTCAGAACCGACTGTAACTGAAACTAAATTTTAATGTAACTAAGACAAATGGGAAAAAAAAAAAAAAAAAAAAAATTATTAAAAGGATGATAGGGAGAGTGAGTATAGTCACTCAAATTCCCACACATCGTAATAGCTTGCAATGAACTTCCTTCATTTTTAAGTTTATGAAAAATGTGAAAGTAATATTTTCTTTTTTGTCAAATAATCAGATTTTCAATTCTGGTGTAAAAATGATTGAAGGCAGTTTGCTTTTCAAATACTAGTCAGCCAAGTATTTACTAGCTACTTCCAAAATCATGTGCACTTTTCACATGTTTTGGAAAAAAAAACTGTTTTAGAAAATTTACAATAAATCAGGGAAATGTTAGATTCAGTGAAATTTTCAGCATCATTTATTCATTAATGAATGAACTTGATAATGAATCCTTTTACTCTTAAACCCTATCAAAGTAATTTGGAGGGGAGAGAGAGACACACACACAGCTACAACCCCATTTTACTATACTCATGTTTATCCCATAGTAATGAATTTTGGATCTTAATTTTTACACTTTCATAAAACTAAATCTTTGAAGGTATATCAATGAGTTTAATATTGACTATGAAAAAAGATGGACTGAAATCTTAAAAGGAGCCAAGGAAACTCAAGACTTATTTTTGTAGAGAGTTACTGATACCTAATTTAATAAAATAACAGCATAATATTAGCTGATTTAAAACATTAATACTATTAGTAAGTTTAAAATATTGCAGAAATGCATTAAAAAAAAAAAAAAAAAAAAAGTAGGAGGTGTTTCTGTTGCAATGCTCAACGTTTATCTAATGTTGTTATATGGGGCCTTTAGCTGTGGAGAAAAAAAATTGAATATAACATGAACACCCAGTAATCTTAAAATGTAAGAAAATATTCTCTAGTATCTAATGATTTATTGAATTTTAGATACTTTCTGACTTTAAATTTACTATAGTTAGTTTTTTCACTCTTATTTTCTGATAAAAAAAGTATATGATCATCAATATCTCCAAAAATTTGAATGTTTATACACATACAAAAACAAAAATTGTTTAAATATTGTATTAGTAAATAGACAGCTCCACTTTTTTTTGCTAAGATTTTTGAAAAATAAAAACGAAAACGCATTTGAAGATTTCTTTTTAGCTTCAAAGCTAAAAGTATTAAATTGACTATTCCCAAGGTGAAATAGAAATTATATAGATTGGAATGTCAAATATTTGCTCAATTTCAAAAAATGTTTACTGGTGGCCATTTCTTACATTCCAAATAAAAATTATCGGTTTTAAAAATCTCACAAAAATAAAATATATATTTGTGACTTGATATTTGAGTTAGCCAATTTAAAGTTAATCTTATTTGAAACAAATTACTTTTTTAGCATAAAAAATATACAAGCATTTCTTATCGACTTGTCCCTGTTTTCCACATGCCTTTATTGACGTTTATCGATGAGCTGCGAGGTCTTGACAGCCAGCATAGGCTGTCAAGACCTCGCAGCGATGACCACAATTGACAAATTTACGAAATGTAAGTAAATGCATAAAAAAAAAAAAAAAAAAAGACAATAATGCCCTTAATAAATCTTACAAAAGCAATTAAAAGCTTTAATTAAGTAATTAGTTTCATTGCATTTTTTTATATTTTACAATTCAGAGCATATTTTCGGTGTAAGGGTAACTGCTTTATGGAAAAAGAAAAAAAATCTCCAAGGAGTCCTGTTTTTAAGCTTTCCTTTAATTAATAAAAAAATTCCCCGCCCTGAAAATAAGGGGGACAACATATGTATAAAAAAGAAAAAATTCATTAATTTATAAATATTCCCTGAAAGTTTCATTAAAATCCGACAATTTTGTTTTTTTGCAAGAATTAAAAAAACAAAAAAAACACTAACTAATCATAAGTCGACCGCTGACATAAACAGAACAAGATTTCTAACCCAGACCGTGCTCAAAAGGATTTTTTTAAATTTAAAAAAATTCTAGTCTTTCCTCTTAATAAACATTTTGACGATAAAAATTTGTTTTTAAGTTTAGTTTGCTATGCTGTTTTTCAGTCAGATACAAACAACTCGTTAACTTTGAGGTGATTTCCTTTTTTTAATCGTTATTTAATCAAAACTTTTAAATAATTTTTAGTTGCCCTGAAAAGGGAACCATTCATTTTTTTTGTCAACAAAGGACATAGGCAAAACATTTTTTAACATCCATAGAAGAAAATTAAGCCAGTTGCAAAATAAAATAAAATTACTTTAGTTTAAGGAAAAAAAAAGAAGTTGGTCGCATGCAAAAAAAAAAAAAAAAAAAAAAAAGAAAAAGAAAAAAAGCATTAAACTTCAATTTTTCGATTGTTCAAAACAGGCACCATAAAATAAATAAATCAGATACTGATGCAAAAAGTCCCAAACAAGAACAAAGCTTTACCATGAAAATGTTTTTTTAAAGGAAAGACCAAAATTTAATCCTTTTATGAAATTTTGGTAAAAAAGAACCTTGTTTTTCTTGCACCAAGGAGATGGCGAAGATTAGTATAGGAAATTTAGCATCTTTTTATATTAAAAATTAGTCGGAAATTCTTGCAAAAAAAAAAATCAACAAATTGTTGGATTATTGAATGAATGTTTTTTTCAAACAGAAACACCATTTTTCGAAAATCTACTGAATCATAAAATAAAAAATGCACTAAAACTAAAAAATATTATTTAATTAGAAAAATTGCTTTTAAGATTTAAGACCACTAGTTTTCAAGGGATCATAAATTTTTACGAGAATTTTATTTCATTTTTAATTACAATAATTAAGTTTTAAATCTTAAAATTCTGTATTAAGTTCAACCTTTTAAGTACCTGCAGTGCCGAAATAGAGAACAAAATATGGCTATCTGAAAGTGAATTAGTTAAACTTAAAAACCCAGTTTTATGCACTAGATTGCGTAGTAACGAAAGTAAAAAGTATGATGAACGTATAAAAAGCAACTTCATGGCAATACAAAAAATAAAAAGGGAAAGGTAACTGATTGTACGTGGATGTGATTATGAGAGAGTATGCAGAGTAACAATAGCGAATCAAGAAATGAGAGCTGTTCCGTTAAGAGGAGCCTGGTGAACAAGAAGCGAGTAGAAAGATAACCGCTTTCCACTCTAAAAAAAACAAACAAACCCTCTTCCTCTTCAATTGATCCCGTTGCCAAAACTGCCTTTCTTCACCGTTAGAAAAAGAAAGAAAAAGAAGAGCCATGATAAAGTAATGAAACAACACTTACAGCCCAAACTCTCTACCCTAAGATAAAAATGGAAGCAAGTTAAAAAAAAACAAAACAAAACACGCCAAGGAAAATCCAAGCAGTTAATTAAAATGGGCGAGTAAATGAAATTCCAAGGGGAGGGGGAAAGAAAAGTATAAGAAGTTCACGCACCAATTGGTGAGCACGGAAAAAAAAATGTTAAAAAAAAACTACTAAAACAATTGAATAAAGGAATTTTTCTTCCTCTTTTACACGATTCCAAAAATAATTTTTAACAGGATATTTATTTTTAATAAATGAGCGACGACTAGTGACAAAGCCATTATTTGAGTTAATTAAAAAAAAACAAAAAACTGTTACATTACAGTACACTGTACAGTGTAATGTACACGGTGAATTAAACTGGAATATAAACGAGATAAGTTCTATAATGGAACAGAAAAACAAAAAAAAATATATGTGAATGTATCTCCAATTATTAAAAATAATAATAAAAGTAAACAAAATGAACCGGTTAACTTAAACACGATTGAAAGAAATCAACAAATCACCTATTCAAAAAGTGATATAAAATTTATTTTGAAATAGGTAGAACATTAGCACGTAATATAGAGAATAATGACCAATAGTGAATAGTTGAATTTAAGTGCTCTTTATTTGTTGAACCTGTAAGAAAAAAAGACAGGGAGAACGAAAAAAGCAAGACGGATATATAAACCGGGTATCTTCCATTTTATTTTAATGTCCTCTAAACGATTTTTTCTCATATACGAAATACCGAATCCAACTCAATTAGAAAGATCGTATTTTTTCTTGCTTCATATCATGAGAACATATTTCAAATAGGGTTCGTTAAGAATACACACACAGGTTAAAGAATGCTTACCCTTACAGAAGTCTAAACAAGAACATTTTTCATGCTTATTGTCCGAAAATATGATCATTTTTTTTTATCGCATTTTGGACGCTATTTATCAGAAAACATTTGACACGGGAAAAAAAGCGGTAGGTCTGATTTAAAAGAAATATTTTAATTACTTTTCGTTTCGCTAACGATGATTAATATTATATTTTATTTATTTACGAAAAAGTTGTCCACGCTATGAGACTATGTAAAATGAAGTAACAATTGGTGTGAGAAAAACGTTTTGGACGCTAAAATCGAAGCTACGGTTTTCATTATTAGAATAACTCGTATGAAGATTCAACACAACAGTAAGTTTTAAAAATTAATTAAATGTACCGTGTGTACGAGGTGGCGGTAAGAAGAAAGAACATAAAATTAAAATATTTTGATTATTTAGTGGAATCCGTTGGAAAGAGAAGTACTAAGACATAACAAGAAACCGGTAAGCAATAAAAATGCACCTAGGAGCCAAATAGACGAATTCAAATTAAATTAAGGGAGCTTTTTTACTTCATGGAAACACTGAACCCCATACACACTCCATGATCACATAAATTGGAGAAAGCCAATCGAGGAGAAAAAAACCCGACTTCAATTTTATTCTAGTTTAGGACTTCACATAAGAAATCAAAAGAACAAATTATTTTAGTTCGAAAAGCCAGAAGAAAACCCCCAAAAACATTAATATAAGTGTAGGGATACATACAAAGATAATGATGAAATCGATTCAAAGATTTTTATCCTGCTATGATTCATTTGACATGTGGAATTTTATCGGCATTATTAGGCATCCATAGTTCGTTATCTGCTGCTCACAAAATCATGTCGCATCAGTTCTTTAGGGGTACTTAGGCACATTGGCATGTTACATTTGCCCAACACACGAAAATTCGCACATTATTGTGGATATAAAGATAAAATATATAAAGAAAATGTTTACTTAATTGATGAGTGCCCTAGACAGTGATTTTTCAATTTGAACGGTTTATTTTTGAAGAAAGGCAAAGACTAAAAAAACGGTTACGAGGTAGGAAGAGGAATGATTGACAGTGATGAAGATAAGAAGCTTCTGAATAAGAAAAATATCGGATCAAAGGTTGCATGTATTCACAAGACAAACTAAAAAATAATTAAAATTTAAAATGAAAAGGAGATGGGGAGCAAATGGGGGGAGGGAAGATGTACGAACGAATAGAATGATTAAGAGAAAAAAAATAAAGCATGTACGATCTATCTATAAATAAAAGTTGTTTAAAGCGCGCATTAAAACTTAAAGATTGCTCTGAATATATTGCTATTCTTACCGTTTTCAAAGGAAAAGAAAAACTGGATAAAGAAAGGTTTGTGGCTTATGACAAGCTTTCGGGACAATCGAAAAATTAAGATGAAATTAGATTGAAAAAAATAAGTGAATAATTCCTTTTCATGTGGGAAATTTAAAGGAGTAAATCAAACGAACTGTTCGTTTATAGAGGAAAAAAATAATAAAATTCAGTGAAAAAGGAGAAAAAAAAAAAATCTTTGAAAGTGAGATTGGAACTGGAACATATCGGCTATCAAATTGTTTTTACTCTTCTCAAATATTTTTCCACGCTAAGATCGAGTTAAAAAATATAAAGTATATAAAATTAGACAATGTATTAATAAAAAATAAAATAAGAAAGCAGGCTTATTTATTTTTAGATTTTAAACTTAGCAGGCGGCATCAAGTTTGGAGCCATGGGAGTCAAACAATGGACCGCACCAAGACGCTTAGCTTAATCATGACGAAAAGGAGACAAAACAAAGAAAAAAACACTGCCAAAAAGAAATTCCATCGGAGATAAAACCATGAGATCGAGTTATTAAAATTAATAGAGGCTACATTGACACAGACGTCTAGTATTGAAGAAGAAGAAGAAAAAAAAAAAGATAAAAAAATATTCTTACCTGTAGTGTGTTTGTAAGTAATCACACAAAAGCAAGACCGAACATCAACGTGCTTCGAAATGGCGATGTATGCGAGTGTAATGACGTCATTTAGAATTCATATGTATCTAGACGGCTGATTGGTCGCTTATTTTAGCTTCACCAATCAGTACGGTCGTTGCTTAAGATAGTGTAGATACCACTCGAAGTTGGCGGCATGCAATATCGTACATTATGGGAATGAGAAAGAGAAAGCACGTTGGTTTCCGATCACGGAAAGGCCCCAAAAGGCTCAAGTTACATTCTGGACATGTCAAAAAGGATTTTTCTTCCAATTCACAGTAAGAAATGATTTGAAAAACTATTTCAATTAATTTTTTTTTTTTAAATATTTATCCTCAAATTGTTGTAACCTTGGTGAATATATTAGCGTTTTTCTCTACTTTTTTTTTTTTTTTTTTTTTGTTAAATTTTACGCATGCGCGTTATCGCACATGTGAGAAACAGGAAACATGGCTATTTTTCAAAAAATATTTGTAAGAAATAACGCATGATTTTAGCACTTAGTAGAATTTAAATAATGTTAGTGTCGATTAACAAGCTTATGCCGCTTTACATTAAAAGATCTGTATATTTCGCTCAATCAACTAAAGGGTTAAGTAAAGCATCAACATAGCATTATTCATTCACGGTAGTTTGATTTGAGGTATTTTTATTCACCGCCGTTAAAATAGAGAATGACTGTTCGCTAATTAAATGTTGCCATTATTATGGAATGTTTGGTTAAAATCTAGTCATGTAGGACAAGGTCTAACTTGCGTAATAACATTTGTAAGCTAGTCTTCAGCGAATTGAAGTACATTTATTTGCTTAATAAGGCTAAATCAAATTTCGTTCACAGCTGTTTGAGGTTTCCTATATAGCCTGACTGAAGTCAATTCAGGTTTGCTATGGTAAAAATGTTCTATCCCAACTAAAAATCATCACAAAAATGGCAAGTCATTTTGTCACAGCTTATTTTCTCTCAAAAAATGAAAATTTTCATACTTTTTATAGGGGGTATTGAAAAATGACTGTTTTATCAATATCTAAACAAATATTAAGGAAACTTTTGATCTATTCAATAAACCGGAAATCATAATCACGCTATTTCAGAATTGAGTTGAGAGTTTTGAAGGAAATCAACATTCCTAGGGGGTCAAAATGTGACAGTCCACTGGTAATTTTCAATTACTATCTTCACTAAAATCAGAATTTGCTGATCAATGTAGGTATTTTGAATAATATATTTTTCACGATTAAACATTACAATATTGTTGAATACATGAACTTATCCTAATTACTATAGAAAAATAATTGTTTGATGTCAAATCATTTATTCTTTCGCTTTTATTGTTTTGGACAAGTGAAACACTTGTAATTCAGCAACACACCGTTCGATTTCTTCCTGACAAGCTATCTGGTTATTGGCGTCGGGTGGCTGAATAAATAGATAAGTTAAGTAAGTTGATAAGAAAGGTAACTATTATTCAGTCTTTTCTGCGGGTAGGGTGTAAAAAGAAACAAACACTGTTGTAGTTTAAATAAAGCTTAACCATAGTTTTTGATTTTACTTTTTCAGAGTTATTTTTTTAAACATAACTGAAAAAAAAACTTTTCAAAGTTTACTTTTTTGTGTGTGAAAATTCGCTAATAACGTTAAAAAAAGACGTAAAACGAAATTTTATCGTCAAAACAAAAGAAAACCTATTATAAATGATCAAAGGATTTTTTTATGTAAAAATTTATTTTTTATACCTTTTACTAAAAGTTTTAGAACCTTTTTTTAAATTTTGGTTAAAAATCTTGTTCTTGTATATTTCTGATGTTAACGCGGGACCATAAATTTGTACGGGGAATTTTTTTGCGGTGATGATTGTCGGATTTTAATTAAATTTTCAGGAATATTCAGAAATGAATTAAATTATTTACTGTTTCTTTTTTGGGAAGTCTTTGTATTTTTTTCCCATCTGTTTACCCACCCATTTATCTTATGAAATTTCCAGAAATTCTTTGTGTATCGCTTTAATCATTAGCATTCTGAATTACCATTATTATTCCCTTTCCATTGCCGTAACCTTCAAAGGCGTTTTCTGTTGCCATAGCAGGATATGAGAACACAACTATGAAATTCAAATTCAAGGATCAGTTAGCTTCAGTGGAATGATAATCGTTTTGCACAGCAAATGAAGTCACTTGTGATGAAGGTTAATGTTTAGTCCACGGATAGTTTTTTTTTTTTTTGGTCACATTCCCACTTACAGAAAATCTACCCAGAATCTTAAAATAAAGACGTTATTTAATTAGAAAATGTTTTATTTACTTTTATGAATAAAACTATATTGTCTTGAGTAAAATAAAAATGAATGGATAATGAATTTTTGCAAGAATTGTTTTCATTTTCTTTTAATTAGAATAACTTAAGCTTTGAAATCTTAAAATTCTGTATTAATTTTTAGTGCAAAAGTAATATTGTTATCAAATTAAAACCGAGTTTATTGTTTAATTATTATGAATGAAAAATCTCACTACAATTCAATGACCCCTCATCTTAAAAAAAAAAAAAAAATTTTGAATTTCTTTTGTGTGTAAATAAATGTGTCGATTTTTGTAAATATCACTATCCATCAGAAAATAAGATCAGTAATTATTATAGTAAAGTTGAAATTTATTGGTAAATTTTTTTAACTTTTCTTCAACAAGTGACTTTGTAAGAAAGATTATAAAGCCAAAGTATCTAAAAGTCAATAAAATATTAGAGTGCTTAAAATTTATTGGTAATTTTTATTTTTTTATGTTTACATTGTATTCGTCATGTAATACTTCAACACATTCAGACTATGGCCCTCATCTTTGTTGTTATGGTGATAACAACAAAGATGAGGACAATAGTAATGTTTCAATTCAGATTAAACTTTTAGATCAGCTAATCTTTCTCAAATATCACTTCAGATAAGTATATTTATTTTTGAATGATTTTTTTTTTAATAAACAGGATTATGTTGTGTTCACAAATTTGTCAATATACATGATTTCATCGATTTGTTTTTTACTGATAGTTGGAAGAAAAAATTCATCCACAAAAAAAACAAACTTTTGTATTATTCCTGCTGAGAAACGGTTTTGAGTTTTTCATTTAGTCTCTATTTATCATGTGTTGAGTGGGAGGGGTGGTGACAGACATGATACATATATGACACTGTATGTTGTTCCTTTTCAAGTTGTGCATGACTGCACTAAAAGTAAAGATGGTTGATGAATTCTAGATAGTTCAGTTGAAAGCGGTACATAAAGTTTAAGAAAAGTTTAACCATGAAAATTTGCTAGTGATGATATTCAAACTATTGGTTACTTAGTGATTGTAAGATGTTTCCAGAAAGTGGGGAAAATGTATTCAGTCCAGCATAAAATAGCATCTCACCATCTGCATTTCGCTTACCAGGCATGAAAGAATAAAAATGTTCTGTGGAAGTTTGTCACTAGGGATGACAAATGGGTTCATTATGATAATCCAAAACCTTAAAAAAATTTTGACAAAACCTAACCCTTTTGTGGAAGTAATAATTCTGTATTTGGGAAACTATGAAAGGCATATGAATTGATGAAACTTGGCTGTGGAGCATTACAGTCTTTACCAAAGTCTCACCTAGAGTATAAAGTAATTTAATTGATGAGAAATGAATCATTTATATGACAGCGAAGCTGAAAAGGCATACTGCTGCATGGCAAAACTCCTTCACGTGTTGCCTTTTTTTTTTTTTTTTTTTTTTTTTATTACAATCCCTCCCCAAAGAATGATATTGAAATGAGGGAATTCTACTTCATGTAGCATATTAGCCATTCTTACTACTTGTTTTTGTGTTTGTCACGTTCACACCCATTTGCCAGTTCTCTCTCATTCTGTCTGCTTCTTGATCTCTCCACTCCAGGGCTGGCAGTCTGTCCACCTGCTCCCTACCCTTCAGCGGCATCCATCCGGCCAGCTGCCTGCTCTTTCTCCAGCATCTACATGTATCCATTTAGCCATTCATACATCCATCCATTTACTTCCTAACCCCCTCTCTTAATCAGTTGCTGTATTTTTTAACAAACCTAACTGAAATTAGATCTGCAAAGAGCTGCAGTTTTAAAGTTTGTGTTGCCAAAAATATTCTCACTTCTTGTATGTGTGTTAGAAACATTTTATCATTAAAATTTCCTAATTCTGCAAATATTTTCTGCTTTTTAAAAGAAAGTCTATAATTCATTGTGCTGCTGTATAAAAAAAAAAAAAAAAAATTATGCAAATATATTCAAGCACAGTAACCAATTTATGAATGAGAGAAGATAGATAAATGAAGCCAAAATCATCGTCAGTATATGAGGGTCAACTGGAAAGCTCATAGTGACCAAGATACTCTCATGGAATGTGGCCAAATGAGGTTTGTTTTTCAACATAGTTCCTCTTGCGGTCCACACACTTCTTCCATTGGTGTTGCAGCGCTTGGATCCTGTTGGTCAAAAAGATGATGTCACTATCACTGCAATATTGGTTCCCATCCAGGTGCTTGTTTTTCTGTTGGAGAACATATAATTTTCCCGTGATATGATAACCAGGTGCACTTTTGATCTGGTCTCAAAACGTGGTACCCACTGTGCAGAATATTTTCCATTCTCACAGTATATGTTAATAGCATTGGCTATTGGATTTATAGTCAGTTGCCTGTCATCCATTACTGCCTTGATGGTGACAGTTGCAGGACATCCAGACCTTAGGTCATCTTCAAGACTCTCCTTTCCCCTTCTAAATTCAGCTGCCCACTTTTTCAATGTTGAACTGGAGCGTCGTCATCTGATGTAGCAACCATATCAACATTAATGTCCTTGGGGACTAAACCCTTTTTCTGCAGATACTTGATATCACTACAATGCCAAATTTTGTCTATTTTCAAGAGAACTTGCTACTAGTTACTTTTGAAGTCTTCTTTGAGAGTCAGATGTCAGTTTACCTGGAAAGAAACGATGCAGTTATTAATAAGAGTTGAAATAAATGCATGCAAGATTTCACAGCTCTAGCATCACACTAATCCTTTCAACTTGTGTTATATTAGGTTCCATTAAGTCATCCCAGTGTTTTGAAATTTAAGTAAGCATTACTGATAGAATTGAGCAATTAATCTGTATTATGAGAGATATAACGAATTTAGCCTTTAATCAATTAACTGCCTGAATAAGCAAATTAAACAATTTTCATTTCCAATCATTGTATGAGGTTTAGGGAGAGTAATGCATACTTTTTTTTATTTTTTATTATTATAACATATCAACGCGTTGAACGAAACTTAAGCGGTTATATTATTATTAAAATCTATATAATAAATCCTAATGTCAGTGTGTCACACTTTTTCAACTTTACTCCTAGAGGCTGTAGCCCAACATATCATACCATTTTGGAATTGGGCCAACTCTGTAAGCAAATTAAAAACATTCTGAGCCAGCTTTGAACCCATAACCCTGAAATTTTAGATTCACAAGTTTTCATTACTGCGATTGTTTTTGGATCCTGCCATCTTGGCTGATAAAAACAATTAAAGGGACACAATTCTCTAACTTTCAATAGCTCATGTTCAAATGAAAAAAAATAATGTTCTCAAATTATAGTGTTTCAAAATAAAATTGTATTTTCAATTTTACTCTTAGAGGCTCAACATATACCATTTTGAAATTGGGCAGACTGAGAAAATTAAAAACATTCTGGGTTGGGTCCGGACCTGCAATTCTGAAATTTTTGGATTCCAAATTTTCTTGTATGACAATTTTTATAACTTGGAAATTGAAATTAATTGTGGAATCCAGCGACAGTCACCTCTGAAATAAAAATGATTGTTTGTGCAGAAAGGGAGGGCTATGTACATCACATTATATCTGTCTCACATTTTCTAAACATGTGAAACAGGCGGTACTACTCACGCTGTAGTAACACCCTTTTATTTTTTATATATTTTTTTCATAAATATGTTTTAATCTATATACTACTGGGATGCTAGCTACCTGTGAAAATGTGGGGCAGTTTTTGAAAACTGCCACTGAAGATTAATGTTTATATTGTGGAACAGCTTGATGAAGGTTTGTTAAAATGAAATTTGATAAACTTATTCAAATGTAAATCTAAAAATGCCTAGTTATGCAGCTGATAAATTTTGAATACTTAAAAACTGGTGTTAATTTAACTTGTTTTCAAAAATCAAAATTTTTTTTTTTTTTCCAATCCAATATTCTCATTGCATATTAATCCTTTCATATAAAAGAATTTGGAGGTTATGTTTTAAGTGTTGGTATAATCACAAATAGTTTGAAGAATAATTTTCATAAGTATCCATTGGAAATGCATTTGAAGAAAGAATATCTGTAGTTTCTTATATTTAAGAAAAATACAATCACCATGTCCAACACATCAGATAATTGTTACTTTACACCCAGAACAGTTGAATTTATACAATTGCATATTATTCAATATGAAAACCAGCACTGTGACATGTCCAAGACCAGTGCATAAAGAAAGGCTTGTAGAGCAAACCAGTGTCCTTTAGTTGGGGGGGGTATTTTATACTTGCCTCATGATGAACTGTTTACATAAATGACAAATTATTAAAGGGGTTAAGAAACCGGTTCTAATTAGTGTTAGTTTATCAAGTTTTGTTCAGATTTTTCACTGTGTCTCCATACACTGTTTTGCTTATGTAATTTTATTTCTATTTATTTTTTTAATTTTCTAATCTTAAATCTGTAACGCTGCTGTTTTCTAAAATCTTTTTGAGAGGAAAAAGCAAAAAAGAAAACAGGATTGTTTAAAACCAATTCACATTTTGGTAGAAATTAATCAAACTTAGGAACAAGGTAATATTGTAAACTACAAGAAATTAAAACTATACATATTAATTTTAAGTCAGGTCCTGAATTTTTTTTTTTTTTTTTTTCTTGTAAAAATTAAATGACTTCTGCATTTTATTAGATTGTCTAATGTGTTGAAGCATTAAAACCTGTCTTATGTGTTGATAATTTATCAAATTTGAAAGTCACCCCAATATTCCATACACAATGAAATATGATTATTTGTTAGTTGCCTATTTTCTCGCATTAAGGATAAAAGCATTTACTCACTTTTTTGGAAAGCAAAGGACGCCAAGTTCAACTACTTGTGTTAGAATTGAAGACGTAGTGGTATTAATGAGTGAACAAATTTTGTGAGCTCCCTATATTTATATGTACTATTTTTCACCTCAAAAATGAAAAAAATTCATATAAGTTATTCTATCCACTCTATTTCCAATTTAAATTACTGTATATATTGTGAGCTAGTCATTCACAGCCACTTTGATTTTAGTTTTATAATAAGAAACATTTTTCTTGTCTTTGCAATACTGGAAATATTTGTGTAAAGCACATCTTTGTGGAGCAGAATTAGTTACCATAATGTATTTGTGTATAAGCCGACTTCATATGTAGTGCGACCACTGAATTTTTATCATGAATGATTTACATGTGTATAATGAAACTGGTCACTAAAAGTGTATGAATTTAACCTCTTCAAAATACTTATAATAACTCACTATAGTTGGATATATATGGTATATTTTAATCTTATGAAAAATCACTTTCATTCTTTTCAAATGATATTTTTTTCTTTTTCTATAGAAATAAATATGCAACAAGTAGCAGAAAAATTGAAGAAAAGGTAAGAATGTTAACTCTTGATCCAAACTACTTTATTTTACAATTAATCCTGGATTTGTTAGAACAATACAATTTTGTTTGCATGTTGTACACAGACTTGTCCATCTCATTGCATTCTTTTTTCATCATTCTTATTTGCTAGTCATCAAGTGACAGTATGAATTAAAATTTTGAAGGAATCTGCAATCATATGGAGTCTGAAAAACCTAAAGCAACAGCTCTAATGAAAAGGAATCCTATATTAGACTTTACAAAGACTACTCTTTATTTTGGCTGATATATCAAACAAAATGCATGTATCACTGGAATTTGTTTATATGTGAAATGCAGAGACATCAGTTTGACTTTTTTTTCTTTTTTTAAATAAAAAAAAAAAAGTAGTAAGATTTTTCCTGGTGGCAGAAGTGTTTTCTGTTTGCAGCACCAGTCCTCACTTTTCTCCATAATAAAATAAATGTTTAAGTAAGCATAAGGTCTCTTGAAACCGCATCTAAAGGGAATGCCTGTTTTTACAACTGAAAATTTCACTTCCTACAATATAATAAATATAATGCAATATAATGACATTTTCTTAATGCTTTGATTAAAATACTATATGCAGTCAAATTTCCTGTAGTATTATAGCATAACATTATTAATTATAACTGAAAGATGAAAGTATTTTGTATAAAGCAGTTGAAGGTGTTCAGGACATTTTGCCAGATCAATGACGGTCGGGTGGAGTCTTTCTCTAGACTCCTATTGCCTCTGAACCTGATTGGTCCACTTTAGTTCTGGAAATAATAATTTTAAAAAAAACACTTCTCCTTACAGTACAGTTTATAGCCGTTTGGGAAGGATTCCTATTATTTTAGCCAAATAAACACAAAGTATGGTGCTGATAGTGATAGCTGAAATGAGTTTTTGACAGTTTCAGTTTAAAGTGACAACCTGAATTTCTGCAGCTGAAAACATACTTTTTGATGACATTTGATTAACAGAAAAGTGCAGATAATTTTTGTAATATTTCAATGATTGTTCATTTCCTTTTCAATATACATCATTACATGTGTGTAAACATTATTGGTAGGACTAGAGCACAAGAAAAACAAAAATAGCCTTATTAAAGTTTCAGCTTGGCGTAATATATATATATATATATATATATATATATATATATATATGTATGTTTTTTTTTATTTGTTTGTTGTTTTATGACTTTGTACTATGGCAAAAATACCATAAAGTTATTCATAGTAATAAAAAAAAAATTGCCAAGTTTATTTTCCACGGAATTGGTTTTATGTTAGTGAAATAAAATTTTCTATTATTACTTATAATAATCAGCTGGCGTTGATCTTTTGTATTGGGTTTATGATTAACAGCTTAGTCTGCAAGCCTTTGCTTGTAAGTGTGCTTCACACTGACTAATTTATACACCTAGCTTTGTGTCAGTTGGCTTAGATTAACAAATAACTGCTTAGCTAATTGTTCTATAAGTTTTTGTACATTTGGATAGTTTCTATCTAAATAATGACCCATTTGAAGACATTTCTGAAAATTACCATTTAAAAACAAAATAAAAATCATTTCAACATCTTTGGCTGTCTTAATGTCTGATATAGTATACTCTTTTTGTATATATGACATTTGTTTATACAAATAGTTAAAATTATCTAAATTTTAAAAATTGAATGTCATCTTGGTTTTGATGAGCAACATGTTTGTGTGTTCCTCTACTAATTTGCATGATGAAAAAATGTCCCAAACCCGATAAAAACAGTTTTATCGTTGAAATCTTTATTAAGAGGAAAGACCAACATATTTTTTAATTATTGTATTTTTTAATCCTTTTTAGAATGTTCAAAATTTTAGTTGAAAATACAGGTGAGGGAGCAAGATTAGTATAAGAAATTTTTGCATACACACTTATTTAATGTTATGAAATTTTAAGAAAATAAGACTGATAACTATAGTAAAATTTAAGGCAGAATGTAACTAAAATTCAATAATCCATTAGATTGTGGAGATTCTTTTCATAAATTTTTAAGGTTACTGGGTACTTAAAAAATTATACAAAAAAGGCACTCACCTTTGTTCCTCAATTCTTTTTTACAGATATAGCCATTATAGAAAAAACATTAGATAAACATGAAGCTTTCATCATCTTAAATAAACAGCTACCACCGATATTTCTGTGATATTTTAAACTTAAAGTAGATGATATTTGTTTTAAATCAGATTATTCCTCAAAGTTTCAGAAAAGTATATTTTACTTTTGGAAAATTTCTTAAGAAAATTACATTGTAATGAATGAGGGCTAAAAATTGAAATCAGTTTTGTTAGGTGCGGAGAGTCCTTCCACTCAATTTAAATTAGCTTTGAAATAGAGCAAAGTATTTTGCTTATTGGAAATATTAAATTTAATTCATTAGCTTGAAATTTAAAACTAAAAAAATAGACTACAAGCTAGATTTTTCATTTAAATCTGTGGAGGTACCTAGCATCGGATGAACTTTCTGGTTTTGTTGTCTCCTGCCTCCATCTCCAGCATCTTTTACTCTTCCACTTTGCATTATTCATCCCTATTGATTTGACACTCATCAAGTGTCCTGTTCTCAGTTAGTAGTTAATGATATAATAATATATTATTTTAGAATGTATTGTCAGTTTTTGTTTTTTTTTGTTTTTTTTGTTTTTCATGCTGGTATTTACAAACTGAAAGTAAACAGTTGGAAATGATAGCAAATTTATATCAGTTACTGCTCTGAGTCACTGTATTTTCAAATGATTGCGAAAGGGAAAGAAAAAATTTATTTAAATAAAAAAAGTTAATTTTAAATAATAATTGTTTTAAAATATTTATATGAATTAAAAAGTTATAAAGTTGATAAAAACGTCATTGTTTTGTTGATAATTCAACTTTTAATCCCTTTATCTCCCCTCCAAAAAAACAAAAAGACTGAATATATTTAGTACTGATGCAAAGTTATCTGATAGGCTAATGTTTATGCTGTAGACTACCAGTACTTAGCCTACTTTCTTAATACTATAATATTAAATGTAAATGGTTGTGGCAGATGATTAATAATTACACTAATGTGTGGTTTTATTAATTCATATGCTTTGTTATATTTTATTTTTATTGATACTTACATAGGTTTCAGCACTCTTGTTTCCAAATATTGCAGGTTTGGTCACTTTGCTTAACCTCCTTCCCACTCAGAGTTAATTCTACTTTAATAATACATCTCACTTTATCATGACTTATAGGATTTTTTAATTTTTGTAATTCCCATTTGATTTTAGATAGAATTTATATATTTGTTAATTATCAACTTAGATTAAATCTAATTTGCATTTCTTAACAGTAGTTTAAGACCAGAATATTAACTAATGTGAAATTTAATTTTTAATCCATTCAACTTGTAATCAATTCCTGTTTGTCCTTGGCACATCTTGTAAGTTAAATGTTATATAGATCTAAAAAAAAACTTTTACAAAATTTTAGTGCATTATCCATGGAAATATGCTAGTTCATATACTTATAATTTATTTTTGTATAATTCAGTTTGGTTATTTTGATAAAACTCCTTATTAATTCTGAGGTTAAAAGAATTAGGATAGCTAACAATTTTTGTGCTATCTGGTGTATTTTAAAAAAAAAATTATTTTCAAACATTTTGATTTTCAGGATGTAGATTTTTATTCCTCTTCTTCATCAAATGAAGAAGAAAACCCACTCAAACAACTGGTTTTTGATCTCTGCAAGGATTCTAACAAAACCCAAGAAGATGAGTGTAAGAAACCATTTTGCTTTTATGTAAACTTGTAATAAAATATCTATTGCCATCTTTACTGGAAACTTCATATCTAATTAAATTGCATAGAAAAAAAGATGTATTTTTACTCATAAAATGTTCTCAAAACTAAAAGTTTTAGAATATTTGTATTCCTTAACAGATATGTACAATTGTTCCATGGTTAGAATTCTTGAAAATTGAAGAAATAAAACATTCCATGTTTTAGTTTGTAATCTTTTGGCACATTTCATGCTAATTCCTTTGGGAAAACTATGAAATCAAACATCTGCAACCATCTTGATGTTGTTCTATTCCTAGTACAGTTTCTTTTAAGTGTCCTGCCCTAATTTGCAAGCATTGGTTCTCATGAATATTAAGACACTCATGTAATAGTCAGTTATTGATTTTTCAGATAGTTTTTAAAATTTGTATTGTAAATCAAAAAACAAGTGGCAAAAATGCTAAATTATTTTTAATGTATGAACAGTAATGCATTCTCTCTCAAAAAATTCCATCCTTTTGGAGAAGTCAGATTATGAATTGGGTAAAAAGAATAGTCCTCTATTACTACAAAACCAATAATTGTTTGCTTGCATGCAGCTTATTGTTGGAACATGGGCGCTGAAATTAGTCTATAATGGTAACATGAGCTCGAGATACATAGTGCTGTTTTCTAAGGTCATTAGAATTTACCGCACAAGGTCAAAACTGTTATTTTGGCCCAAACTGTAAAGAGACACTTTTTTTTTTTTTTTTTTTTTTTTTTTTTTCCTCTCTCTCCTGAAAATGACATAAAAATATACTAGTCATATTCTGGTGACTAAGCAGTTATTAACATGGAAGAGTTTAGGATTCAAACTGACTAAAAATCTGTTCATTACATACTTATACCACTGAGAAAAAAATCATGAATAGCAATAAATGATGTAAATAATAATAATAAAAAATTCCCATAGAATAATGATGTAATTTAGTACAATATTTTGGAAAAGAAAATAATTTTTTTCCTAGAAAGTTTTT